>CABFWO010001902.1:0-75873 GCA_902155825.1 Timema genevievae
TTTCCTATTCTTCGGTAGCTAGGGGGCTATGTTGCCATAAAAACACTTCAAATATCTTCTAGAACTCTTTATCATATAGAATTTTTTTCTAGCTTCCGACAATTGGGGGATGTGCCCACCAAACTCCCCCTGAACTTATTGGCTGGCTACGGCCTTGACCATAGTATCCTTTCTTCGCCCCCTCTCACCCGCTGTACTTCCTAAGTTATGGCACTCTAATCAATTCAATTTCCCATTTCATATATTCACTCAATGCCTTCTTCATATTTCTAGCTTAGTGTGTTCCTTTACTTATATAATTTATCGTAGTTTATTGTGATCCAATTTTCATAGGAAAAGACTTTCATAAAAGACAAACATATTTTTTTCAACCGGCATTAATCACATTTTACTGTTTTATGGGTATTCAGTGCTGAAGATGTGTAGGTATCGAGTGAATTTCTCTAGTATTTTATTTTGGAATGGTCTAGTTTGCAATGGAGTTATCTGATATTTTATTATAGAATGGTCTGGTTTGCAATGGAGTTCTCTGGTATTTTATTGTAGAATGATCTGATTTGCAATGGGACTCTTGGGTAGGTACCTATTTCACGCTGGTCAATGCTGTTTTTTCTTTGCGATGCTATTGTATTTTATTCTTGTCTATGCTGGCTATCTCTGAGACTTATTTTACTCTGGTATATGCTGGTTCTCTCTGGGACACTATGGTAGGAACAAAAAGTGACAGCTGAAAACAACATGGATTGACGTATGAATACGTGAAAGTAGATCTAATAACTTTTCTAGCTCCTGGATAAGACTCTTCCTATGAAAATTAGACTGTAGTTACTACACTCCCTCTAATATGGCTAACACTTGTCCTAGTTTGCGTTTCTGAAATTATACACTTGATTTAATAGGCATTATTAACTGCAACAAATAGTGTTATGACCCTTTCTTATTCATAGCAAACAGTAATATAATCATGTAACACTATGCAATTATTACAATCGGGCAACAGGAAATGATATAAATCAACTGCTATTATAATAGTAACTAGTAGGAATCACCAATAAATTTAATAGCAACTAACAACAATCACAATAATTCAATGAATAAAATAAAAGGCTATTTGTTAAGTATGAATTCTCAACAACCATATTTTCATATTTGAAAGCATCGAAACTTCGACTTGGCTTTGAAAAAAATATCAGCTTCGACTTTGCTTCAATAATAATTACAAAGCTTCACCAAATAAAATATCGACAGATAAAATATTCAATTTATGTTCATACGAAATAATCTGAAGTAATATATAATTGCATGTTGCGATAGTAACTTGATTTATCCAATTAGAATGAAATATTACAAATATTTTTCAATAAAAAAATTCTAAGTTATTTTAGTACCCCAAAGTTATATAAATGAACACAATATCATATTTTTTCAAAGCTTTAAACAAATAATATAACATTTTCAAACTCTGACTTGGCTTAGAGAATATTTCATATTGATTCGCGATACACGATTTGCTTCGGGTTGAAAAAGTGAACTTCACACACAGCTATTTTGGAGCATTGATTGTAGTCATGGAAAATAAAATACACCAAGACAATATATTTTAACATGACATAGGAATCCAGATTTATTAAGACTATAATAACATATGTTCAAGAAGTAATACAAAGTGGCAATATTGAGTGTTAATCTCCTGCTGTAAAGTATTCTTCAGGAATGGACCAGCCCTTGATTATGCTCGACATTGTTGAAGCCGAGTTTTTGGCCGTCCTTCCCCTGTTGAAGTCACTGAAGTCAACTTGATACAACCCCAACTTAACTCTGCAAAAGCCAGAATATGTCGCTTGTAATTAGAATTATGTATTTCACTTACATTCTAATTGTTAAGAACAAACACATATTCATCTTAGTGTTTAAATAATTCAAATAACAAAATTATTGTAAATTTAGGCTAAAATATTTATATAGGAATACAACATAATTATTAATTATTATCATCAACATCATTTATTATCAAAAGATAAACTCACGTGTAACCTAAAGTCCACTCCCAGTTGTCAATTATACTCCATACTGTATAACCAATCACAGAATTCTTGTCAATGTTTATGGCTTTCAGCATCTCAGCAAGATAGTTCTGGAAAACATCAACTTTGTTTATAATGTAATAAACATTTATATTTTCTGATTCTTAAGTACATTTTTTGAATAACGTTTTAATTTTATGTGTGGGGGGGGAAAATGTCACAATAACTACAAAAACAATAGTTTTTATGTTGATGGAAGAAGGTACAGGTGTCCCCCAATTTCCTAAGGTCTTCTCTTTGAAGATCTACTTTTTCAAACCCTTTTCAATCACAATCAGAAGCCATACATTCGATGTGTGGTCCTTCTTTTGACCTATTTTGTCATGTTTTAACAACCTTCCACACAGTTCTGCGACCATGCACAGCTTTTTTTCCAATCAACTCAGCACCATCTTTCTGTTCAATCTGTTACTATACAGTACTTTTGTATATTTTAAGGTAAGCTTATGTTAATTCTACTTTACTTTTGTAAATACAGTGTGTTATTTAGCTTCTGCACGCTTTTGTAAGCGATATATTGTGGATTATTTACATGTTTTGATGACCAAAATGCATTCGCAAGCTAAACAATGACTGGGTTTCACCTTTAAACACTTTTTTGGTTTTCGACAGTGCTCTGGTCCATAGTCTGCCGAATATTCGTGGTACACATATACAAAGAAATTAAAGTGTCTGACAAGATATGGCTTTTTGACTGAAAAGAATAATAGAGTTCACACTTTCAATGCTATCACTGGACAGATAGTAAAAGTAATAATAGTGGATAGTAATAATTTATACACATCAACCTTCACCCAGGTTTTTATCAATTAAAATTTTACAAAGGGGAGTATAAAATGTAGAATGAAACGTCTTGATACAAATAAAACAAAAGAGAATAAAAGAAAATTTGTAAAGAATGACAGGATACAAAACTAGGAACATATAAAAGGACAAAGATAAATACTAGGGCTAGCCTGATACAATTGTCAATCCAATCAGATAGTGGCAGAGGAGGAGGTGGGGATGTCTGCTAGTGTACTCTAAGTAAACATTTGCTTCTTTAATCAATTACAAGAGGATGAGAAGGGCAGTGAGTGAGAGAAAAACTGTATTGCAGCGGTTGTGAGTAGAGAGAAATTATCTTTGCAAGGTCATCCCCAAGGTCAACTATCAAACAGTTGTCTGAACCAAGAAAGAAAGATTCAGAGAAGTTAAAACTAAATAACATCAAAGGTTTAGAAACTACATCATAGATACAGAACTTATCTTTATTTTAATACTTAAATTTATTTAATATTGATCGACACGTTAGCTCATTCGGTGCTGTAGGCTGGAAGCAGTAATAGATGTAAAGTAAAGTAGATACTTATAAGATTATTCTAAAATTAACCATGCTTATTTAAATTGCAATAAATTTAATGAACAAATTATGCTCTATGTATCTTGGTCTATACAACTTGATTCAGTTTGACAGTGCTTCTGACTTCTTTTTCTAAAGTCCTTAAGACACTGTTTTATATACTAGGGAATAGTCTTCACTCCCTAAACTGTGTGGCCTTGTTAAGGACCACTTTATGAGGGTTATCAGGTTGTATATCGCTTTGTTCAATGACCTAATTAGGTCAGTGACATAGCAGTCAATATAATTTTTTTTCAGTGTATCTATTTACGGTACACAACCTGTGGGAGTACTGCTAGTTCGTAGTAATGGCCCGCGGGGATAGTGTTTTGTCTCCCCTTCAGGCGCTGTTTGTATTGAGTAAAACAAATATTGTTTGTACTTGTTATTGTGTGCCCAGGTTAGGGTGGAAGTATAAATATACTATTGAATGTCAAGGCAGTACTTATTAGGAATTGACCGGCCATAGTAGTTTAACAGGTAGATGCTTTATAGCTTACCATTTACTATTTGTAATATGCTTTCCTCTTCTAGGAAATTATTCTTAGGTTTTCGTAACTCTCTATGAAGTTTACTCAAGCTAGCCAGCTTATATAACTTCCTTCATAGTAACTCTATAAAATTAGGACTTTATAGTTAATACCTTTTGTTTTAATTCACTATACTTTCACTATTATTCATGAATAGACCTTTCAGGTCTTAGTCTGGTATTAGCTAAGCTGGATTATCTTTATGTATTGTGGCTTAACCTTAAATTAATATTTGTTGCCTAATTTTGACTGCCACTATGTTGAGGCAGACGCTCCTTCGTAGGAGAATGAGTGTTGGTCCTTATTTCTAGATTTACTAAACTAAACTATTTGCTCAACCTTACTTCTGTTAGTTCCTTGTCATCAAGGTGATTATTGCTATTTGATTGCTATAACTGAATAAACTTGTCTTAAATAACTATGGACTGTTTTGATCTAAAATCTATTTAAAACGTATGTAATTCTATTTCTCTTGTTTACATTTAAATAAAGTGATTTGTTAAAGTAATATATTTCTCTTATGTCTCATCCTTCCCAAATGCTTATTTATTTATTGTATGTACAAACTCGTCACTTCTTCTATAACAAAGGAAAAGCAATGATTCACTGTATAAAAATATCACAAACTTAACTATGAGAAAAGTGGAGACAGTTTGACCGAAACTAGCCATCTTCAAAAGGTGGTAGGATCAATTATAAGATTAATTATATTTAAATTAACTACAAAGTTTTCACTAAATTTTGTGTAAGCAAACCTAGTATACTGAACAAAATAAAAATTACCCTCGTGAATAGTTGATTTTTTAGTAATATTACTACATATTATCTAGATTTGTCCAGTGGCAGCAATGTTTAGTGTGAACTGTGTACTTCTTTTCATTGTAAAAATTATATTGGGTTTTTTCCCTTTTATGTTTCTATCCAACTTTCCTGTATCTTCTTTCAAACATAGCAAACCACTTGTAATATTTAAAATGAAATAATTCAATGACTGGCATCGATGATTGGCTTAATTGGCAACAAATAATCAGCATTGGCATGAGCGTCAAAATAGTTGATCGGCCCAATCCAAATAAATATATATAAGATTACTTTAATACTGATAAATATATTTTCCTAATATGTTATAGTTGTTTTATAAGCATTCTTACATAAAAGTATGTGGTCCTAAAGTCGTCTTGGAGCCCACCCTCGTCAGCCCAGCCATTTTCTGTGATTATTATTGATACATTGTTGTACTCTTTGGATATCCAGTTGAGGATTTTGCGCATCCCCCAAGGACAGTACTGTAGCATAAACAAAGCACATTATGAAAGTTTGGTTTCTTCTGAATTAATTAAATTCATATATCAAAACAAATCATTTATGGATATTGGAGATATAATAACTTAGTTGGTTTTGTATCTAAAATAAACACTATTATATAAGAACAGTAGAATAGTATCTGGTAGTCACTAAAGTTATTAACACTTTTGCTGTGTATTTAATTTTTACTTCTTACCTTCAGAAATGCTAATCATAAGTAATAAATTCAAAATCTGAAAATTTGCATGATGATCATGATGATGATCAAACAATGTGTTTTTCAACTAGTAATGTATTTTAAATATGAAATTTAGCACTACTTTGTCTATAAATCGCATAATAATATATATTTTATATCAATAAAATTTTATGTCAAATATTATTTATGTCATATTTTACCCAAATGCAATGTTATTCTGCTATCAGAACCATTCTTTATTTTACTTGCAACCCACAATAGTGTCAAACCAATCGCTAAATGGGGATTTGACAGGCCTATTATTGGCCTAATATAGGCCTTATGTAGTAAAACAATTTTTTTTTAAATTAGGTTAAATCAACACAACTTGAACAATGTTGTGCTACATTGGTGCTTTCCTCAATGTAGTCTATAAGATCATATATTTGTGTTAAGCATGGTTTATAAATAGGAATCAGGTAAAGAATAAAAAGAAAATAGCAATTAGAAGAAATAAAATAAATTTTAAAACTCACTGAATTATTGAATTTTTCAATTGCCATACTAACCAAATATTATATTTATTACACTTGACATGGCACAAATTCATCAATCATAAATTAAATGTTACTAACACAGTAGAATAACTGGGTAAATATAACAAATGCTAATAAATCCCTCAACAATGTTTTCTACCACATAAATATTGCACATGTACTACAAGTAGTGAAATGCAGAAGTAAACAAGTGCTACTATTGTTATGATTTAGCAGGGAATTGACAGTTCTCAAAACTAGCACCAGATGTCAGAGGCACACGGGCATGCTAGTATGAAAAATTCAGCGTTCTAACACTCTTGTGGCTATTTCCGACTGTCGCAGCAAAGGTAGATAAAGTTTACACGTCGTGGGGTAAAGTCGATTTCCGCAGTCAATGGTTATAATGCTGAGATCGGATATATCTGATTAATGCAGCAAAAGGGTTAAAACAATTTTAATATATTCATACATCAAGTCGTGTTAGCTGCAGCTGTCACTTTTGATCAATATTATCAATACCTATAGAATATCACAAATAATATAGTAAAATGTTATCAATGTTGGCCGCAAAGAAAATATGTTTGAATTTTCTATGTTTTTTTTCTTAGCACCTCGTCTTACTACCCGTTCGGGTAATAGGCTACTGTTCTTCCAACCAAAATCAGAGTGTGTGTGTATTGTATACCTATATATAAAGTCAACTATAACCTTAGTCTTGAACCCTATCAATTTTATGAGTCTTAATACCTGTTTGGGTTATACACAAACACAAAAATTACGCTAATGGGATAGGGTTTAAGAAGGTATAAATAAGAGGAGCTGTACCTGCATTTAGTGGAGGAGGAATGAGAAATCATTTATAAAAATAAACACACTTATCACACCTGACCAGGATACAAACACCAATCTTCCCATCGCAGAAAATCCAGTATGTGGGCCGGTTATTTATACTAAAGTATTTTACAGCTTTTAACACAAGTTTTATATAATTTTAAGCACCTATTTGTTTTTGTCATCAATTTATTATATTTTTATTTTGGTTAAAAGTGGGCTTAACTATGATATATTATTGGATGGTTAGTATTTTGAAGACAATTCCAAACACCAAGTATATTATTTATGTGTGTGCATTGAAATAAATCCTTGATTTCTGTTTTTAGATTATTAAAAGACATGAGCTACTCACATAAAGCCAAGAAGCAGCAGAGGTTTGCCAAGTAGGGTCTATGCCAAGTGTGACTCCCATGTCATAGTATTTTGTTCCCACAGTTCCGTCTGCACCCAAGGACGCCAGAGACGAGGTGTAATGGTTCAGCCCAAAAAAGTCATGAGTTCCTGATTTGATGTCAAAATAAATCAAAATAAACGTTAAAACTTCCATAGTGAAAATTCTTCTCCATCTCATATCAGAATTCTATAAAATAATGTAATGTAATAGATAGCAAAGGAAGTCGCCATGAAAGGATATTTGGGTTAGGCCTTGATTGAAAAAAATTAACTTCTCTCTTCATTCCATCATCTGACCACTTTCATAGTTACTTATGATTTTAAATTTTCAGTAATATTACTTTTTCATATTAATTAACACACAAAAAACAAAAAGAAACTCAGAATTAGAAAAAAATTGGTAGCTGAAAAGAATGATGAAAAAAAAGACAAAAAATAGTTCAGTTACTTTTTAATATATCTGACAATTAATTATTTGTGTATGTTCTTTATTTTTGTTTTTGTCTTTATTAATATCATCATCATCGTGTAAAGTTTACTGCCACTGGCAGGGTCTGTCTTGAACATAAGCCTCTCAATTTACTCCTGTCTCCTCACCAATTGTCTTCCTCCACACTGGTCCAATCCACTCCTCTCCTCTCTACACTCTCTTCAGCTACCTGTCCCTGGATCTTCCTCTTGGCATCCTGCTTACCACCTCCATTTCGAGCATCCTTCTTGGAATCCTGCCCTCTTCCATCGTCTTTAACATATCCATAACATCCCAATCTCACCTTCTCTGTCCTATCTTGCAGGGGTTCCTCCTTCACTCTCTCTCTCTCTCTCACCCTTTCCATTCTTGTCACTGCTAGCCCATATCCTGCTCTTATCCCTTCCTTCATTACCCAACTTTCTGACCCATACTCTGATAGTAAACCCTAGTAGTACACAAAGTACACATAGCAGTGATAAGAAGTTGGATAAATGAAGAAAGAAGTTTGTTTGTTATCAACACCTGATCTAAATATCCTTACAGGTTGGTTTTTTTCCCTGTCACTTACATTAAATTACTGTCCAGTGATTTCACAATGTTTTCATACATTTCTAAGTCACTAGGTGGTTATTAATTTTTATCACTTTATAAGTGAGTTTTTCCCCCAGTAAGACTGTGAGAAGGAAGACATGTTTCTATGATAGGTTAATAATATTGTAAAAACTAAGTTGTCAGGTTTCGGACACTTATAAAAAATATGAGGCATGTTACATTTTAAAATAAATCTTAAATAACATAGCCTTCAGACACAGCTCATTTCTCTTATGCTGAGTTTCAGCCTTATTTGATATTCCTTGCAGTTTAAGACCATCTCGACCTTTTATGTAGTTAACCCAAGTGTCGCCGAACTCTGGCAAACGAGACGAGGTGAGCCCCTGAGCCGTGCTGCTAGCTGCTACCCTCTCCTTCATGACGGCAGGGTAGTCACCATCTGTGCTGAAGATGGGATGGGCATACCATCCCAGCTGTGTAGAAAAACAGTGTATGATGAATAAACAGGCAACAGTTACCAAAGATGGAGAGTTTTGAAAGCATGTAAATAGTTGAAACAAAAATAGTGTAATTATTGGATACAAATCAAATAACAATTTTCTCTTCTTTAAGCCAAATAATTTTACATATTATATACCTAACAAAGGATAAGGGGTGCCCACTGCACCAAGGAAATCAGGTCGAGGATCGCCATGGCCAAGGAAGCTTTTATCAAGAAGAGGTTACTGTTAACCAGTAAGTTGAGTTTGGAACTGAGGAAGAAACTGATGAAATGCTCCATTTGGAGCATTGCGTTGTATGGAGCAGAAACTTGGACTCTCTGGAAGATGGAAAATAAATACTTGGAGAGTTGTGAAATGTGGTGCTGGAGAATACTAGAGAAAATCAGGTGGACAGATGAATAAGTCATAAGAAGAGTGGGTAAGAAGATAACTATTTTGGATGTGATTCTTCGGTATAAAGCAAACTGGGTCAGATACTTCCTTAGGAGGAACTGTCTTCTGCACGTCAGAGAAGGCAAGGTTGAGGGAAAGAGGAGCTTAAAAAGAAGAAGGATTCAAATATTGGATGAAGTGAAGGAAAGAAGGCAGAAACATTGGCGGTCTAAGTTCAATGAAAAAAGGAATGGACCTGTCGTAGGACAGAACACCTAATAAATAATACCTATGGCCTGCGGGCCGGATCTGACTCACTGACGGATTTTATCTGGTCCGCAAATGATTTAGCAAACAAACAATTTGTGTTAGTAAAAATAGACTAATCACTAATTAGTAAATGAGAAATATAAAGTTGAAAATTTTGCTCTATCTTTTACTCAAACCGGCCCACAATTTTTTTTCAACCCATAAAGCTCACAATATCAAAAAGCTTTCCAACCCCTGCTATAAATTATCTAATAATCTTGAATGTAAATCTTGAATTCAGATGTTATAAAAGAGAATTCTTAAGAAGTAATAGAAAAAAAAGATTACCAGTACTTAAATGTTAAAACTGTTTGAAATATAGCAAATAAAACATTCATATGGAGTTTAAAGATATGTCATCCACATTCAGATAAGTGGTAAATTTAAGATCTGGGTCAAGCTTGTACTAAAATAATGTTTTAATAATATAATAAGTATCATAATCAAATGTGATAATTCTTTTCTAGCCTCAAATTTGAATGTTATGTTAGTATTAAATTAATTTGATAAATTTACACATTTAATTTTTTTATTGTAAAAATATTTAAATTTATGATTACTTTGTTATACATACAAGAGAGTCTCAACTAACCAAACTAGTTGAGATCAAGGTTCGTTGATCAGATTTTAAAAAAAAATCTTAGCTTCTTACTACCCATTTGGGTTATGCGCGTGTACTAATTAATCTAATGAGTTAGGGATGAGGAAAGTTGAGTTTATATTAAGTGTACCTGCATTTTCATGGAAATAAAGTGGAAAACCATTTTGGAAAAAACACCTCCGACCAGGATTGAACCACGATCTCTCCATCAGCAGCAGCCTAGTCTGTAGGGAGTAAGCAGCTTTTACCATGCAACCACCAAAGTTGGTGATATTCAAATTGTTAATTTGCTCAAACACATATAAACCAAATATACACCATATAAAATCAATTATTTTATGAATATTAAACTTCATAATAGAACTGGATTTACCGAAATTATGAATTTATTTTACACAAAAAGAAATAATTGGATCTAGTAATGTTGAAAAAAATAGAAATAAATAATATGTAAGTATGATTATTGTGCTACACAGTACAATATATACTTACATGTACAGAAGTGTTTTCATGGATATCTATATAATAAACTCATATTTGGTTGATTGACATTTTGGATAACCGACTTTTGGTTCATTGACACTCCAATGTATTATTATTTAATATACAAATAAAGTCAATCAAGAATAATTATTTTCTTTAGGCCAAATTAAGTGTCTATGAGGACAAGTTTTTTTTAATTCGAGTCAATCTCGAGTGAGTTTTTCATAAAGCTCCAAGTATTGAATCGAGTTGAGCTTGGATTGAAGAAATGTATAGTTTTAAGACTTAATTGGTTATGTTAGTAAGAACCAATATGTTTTAAACTTGTTTGCTAGAATTAATTGTTAAATATAATGTAATAGTAACAGAAACGTTAATTATGATACAACCCAACATTCCCAGGTAGAGTTTTAAAAAAAGATTTGTGACAAGAGATTTGGATGTGCAGATTTATCAATACTTATTTGTTATAAAAACATCTCCAACAATTACTTGCCCATTCAAAGTGCAACTGTTCACTTGATGTTGGCCTCCTACCAGAGAGAGAGGGGAGATCATTAATGATTTTTAAGTTGTAGATAGTAGAATGTTGGATTAAGATGTACTTGATACCGTCTTGCACTAGGCATGTTTATGTTCTAACAGCCTTACAGAGAGGTACCTTTCCTAAATCTTCTTAATTTTTTCTTTATACCCTCCCAAATGTCAAAAGGAACTTTAACATTCTATAAACTATATTTAATTTAATAAATATAATTCACATTCTTTTTCTTCCAAAGGAAATTTTCTTGCCTCGTTCTCGCATCTCGATATTTTTGTCTTGAATTGAAAAAGTAGTTCCTACACATCCCTACCAATGATATTGATTATTTGTGGATTTGTTCATCATACCTAATGAATTCTGCTTAGTCCACTGATTATCTAATATTAAGCTATTTGTGTATTATTCTTACATTGAACTGCATAGCGACGGTGGCTGCATAAACGTCATCATCTGAGTCAGTTTTAGGGTACATGTAGTTACTGTTCAGTGCAATGCTTATTTTACCTGAAACAAAATACTCTATTGTAGGGTTACAGAACCACTAAAGGACCCTTAACGGTCTACACTATGGCCTTTTCTTATAAAGCTGTACCATAGTGGAACCAGGTAAGGTAAGCTCACCAACTTTCAGGGTAAATGAAGGGTACATCTAAAACTAGTAGTGAATTATTTGTTTCTAGGGGTAAAGGAAATAAACTCAAACACCCCGCGATTTAGACTATATTTTAATGAAATCTCGAGTTTGTTAGCGGTGGTCGGAAAATCATTAAAGGCAAAGCGCCTCAATCTTCCCTAAAACTATAGCACACATCACTGACAGGAGATACTCGTACTGGCGGTCATACAATTTAAGGTGCTATAGTAGAGTGGATTGCTGGTAACTGTAAGGTTTAGGTTTGAATCTCATTCGGGTACACTGGGGGGTGGTTTTTCAATCTCATCACCAAAATAGTGTGGGTGCCTATCCTGAAAACAGATATGTCAGCATAAAAGGATATAGTGTATTTGTTTTTTTTCTCTGAACTTTTCTCCTTACCTTGTTGCAATTGAGGGGTAGTTTAGACATTAAGAGTAGTGCTAGATGATATCAATACAAAACTGATCTTCAACTTCAGCTTTACTTTGCGTATTTCAACCTTGAAGTCGTCGTCGTCATCATTGTTATTATTACTATCACCACGTCTTACTACCCGTTCGGGTTGTACGCACTTACGCTAATGTGTAATGGTAGGGTGATTGTGAGATGAAATGGAGGACCTACAGGTTAACGTGGGATTCAAACCACAGTGGAGGCCTGGCATTCAGATAAATCTGTGCCGGGATCGAGGATTGAACCCCGAACCCCAAGCACAGAAGTCTGACACCTTACCCCTAGACCACCAGGTCACCCCTTGACTTCTCTTCACATTTAAAAAGAGACTTTCATACACATTTAGTAAAGAGTAGACTAAGCAGATGACTGTTTATTGTTTTGTTGTTTCGCCATCGAGGAAAAACATTAAAAAACATTACAATCTTTTTGTTATAAAGTATTAGGCCTATATTTGGAAAGTTGGATAGAAACATACAAAAGGAACAAACACAATATGCCTTTCACAATGAAAAGTAGAAAAAACTTCACACTTTACACTGCTGCCATTGGACAAAGAGGTAATGCCTCTTGAAGAAATCGATTGTAGCGGTCCACTTCCCTGACCTAGGTTTCATTTTATCAAAACTCATTAGGAGGTAGTGTGTGCCATATTGTGTTCGTACCTTTTAAATGTTTCTATCCACCTTACCGTTGCCTTCTTCCTAATATACCTAATACAATTACTTCATAAAGTGAAAAGATGTTTTCCTTGTAGATTAATTTATTCTAAAAGTTTTGGGTTTGTTGAATCAAAAGAATGTAAAATATAAATGATTGTGGTAAAATACCGTTTTGTGTGGAGCGGAATTCATCATCATAGACATGGTATGCCCGTGCGTGTGCCTTGAGGACTACGTGTGATGCCAGGTAATCCCCGTTGGGTAGGTTCACGGTGGGGGGAGTGGAAGTGCTTGTTGCATATCCATACGTAAACACTCCGGGCTCATTGAATGTCATCCACCATTTCACCTGAAATACAACAACAACAAAGATAAAAAAAAAATACAGAGAGAGAAATTTTCCATGCATCACAAGCAAAAAATATTAACCTTTACTCTGGTTCCCAAACAGAAACATCGACGATTGCCAAAGTTTGGTAGTGTTTGGCAAGGTGCCGGCAGTGTGACCTGAGACAAGTTTTTGAACATGGTGACCAGCCACCTATTTCGGTGGCCGCATGGTGTGAGGCGTCACTATCATATTAGACTAGGCTGCCGATGACAGGGAGATCAGGGTTCCAATCCTGGTTGGGTGTTCTTATGGGGGTTTTTCCTAAATGGTTTTCCACTTTCCCTCCACACAAATGTTGGTACACTTCCTCTAAATTCAACCTTCCTCATCCATAACTCATTAATGTAATTAGTACATATATGTATTACCTGAACAGGTAAAAAAATGCAGTTCTAAAAAAAAGGAAAAAAAAGTGTGTCCAGTCAAACTAGATTTTCAAATTTCCTGACATATCCAGGTTTTACAGAGCCAAGCTTCAACTTTTATCCAAGTTTCAACTTTTACAGTCACTCCATGTTACAAAACCATCCACTTATTCTAACAGTTTTCCATTTATACTAAGCTGACAATCATTTCCTAATCTGCCCTTATTAAAAACTATCTAATAATAATTAATTAATGTAGAGATAAAATATTAACAATAATAATAATAATAATCACTTAGTCTTACTACCCGTTAGGGTTATAGAATTAAGTGCTAATTATGTTAATGGTTTAGGAATTGGGAAGGTTGAATATAGAGGAAGTGAACCCGCATTTGTGTGGATGGAGAGTGGAAAACCAGATAGGTAAAACCACCTCCAGTTCACCCGAGCAAGATTGGAACCTTGATCTCCCCGTCCTTGGCAGTATAGCTCAACACGAAACTAAAGTGTTAGCTAACTATGCCACTGAGGCAGGTAGAGATAAAAGACATGATAAGATACAATACTGTCAGTGATGACAAAGATACTCACTCTGTCGCCGTAAGTGGTGAATAGTAAGCGGGCATACTGCTCAAAGTAGTCAATCATGGTGTCATTCACCCATCCCCCCACATTTTGCAAGGCTTGAGGCAGATCCCAGTGGTACATAGTCACCTGCCAACCAACATAGGACACTTATCAACTATAAGCAAAAATTAAATAAAACTCAGAAACCTCTAGAAATTATTTAAAGTGCTGCTCACTTGGACTAAGAGAGAGAGAAGGAGAGAGGGAAAAAAAGATGCCTTTGAAAGTTATTTAGAGGAGAACTCCCTTTACTTTTTTTAAAAAAATTGATGCCTGTATAATTTATTTAGAGTGAAACTTGCTTGGAATTTTTGGTAAGCTTTTATGCCTATAGGAACTATTTAGTTTGTTTTTAATTACAATTACAGTTCATTGCTTCTTTCTACCACAAACAACCAAACAATTATTTTTTACATCTGTATGTTTGCGGTTCATTAAGAGCAAACAAAAAAGTTGACATTTTGTTACTGTTACCATTTCCTTTTATATTAATAATTTTTTACAAGATCTTTAGTTCAAATTCGGGTTTTGTATGTGTAAAATGGTGTATTTGACTCAACTATAACATAAACCATTATTTTTTCCACTTTACACATTATTATTTATTGAAACTAAAATAAACGCCCTTTTGCTATTTTTTTTTTGACAGACAATTTCACAATTTTATTTAACTTATTGCTTCCAAGCTGATTAATTATTTGATTAAAATTGCATTTTTTATTCAGAAAATCAATTACATCTTTGTAATCCAAAGAGACAAATAGGAAAAACAAGTTTGCCATAGTTAAGTTCTCACCATGGGTTGAATGTTGTCTGCGAGAAGACCATTGATCAAATTATTGTAGTAGTCAATACCATCTTGGTTGATGTAACTTGTGTCACCTTTAGGTAGAACACGGGACCATGCGATGGAAAAGCGGTAGAAGTGGAACTGAGCAAAACCAAGCATTTCACATTCAGAGGGGAAAACAGGTTTCTTAGATAAACAAATACAAATAGTAATGAGCAAATATATTTTCAGGAAAACAATCAATGACTTAATCATATAAGATGAGGCACGGAAAATAATATTTTTAAATTTAACTAAAAGAACATAATTTATTCTAAGAGGCAGGAATCAAAGGTGAGGAGGAGGGACGAAAAACTAAGTGATAATATTTTACAAGAGGTAAACCACTCCCAATGAACCAAGCTAAGATTAAAAACCTCTACCTTGCAATTACCAACAATCCAGTGTATTGCGAGTCGACCAGCAGTCTGTGTGAGCACCAGAGCGGGTAACATCTTTGTTTCCGTAGCTTCATTTAAATATTCACAAATTTTGAAAAACGACACCTGAATACAGGAATCGAACCCAGGGCCCTTGGCTTAGCACATCAATACTCTACCACTAAGCTATCCGAGATTCATTCCGCGCTCTGGGTCATTCCTCACTCATAGCTTAAGGCAGCACCTGTTATGAACGTGTCCAAACGTCATTTTTCAAATTTTCAAGTAGGCCTATAAAACTTGATATGGTTTGTATTAGAAACTAATGATCCTTTCTATCTTGTGAACTTCGCTGATAATGTGCATTACATTGTACAAGCATTCACTTACTTTCATCTCGTTTGAATAGTTTAAGTTGATGCAGTTTTTTTTCCAGCTATAACCTTGGCTATCATCAATACACAGTAGGATTTAGTTAAGTTGGTTAATCTGTATTGGCCCTGAGAATAATAGTGTGTCATAGAAAGTCAAGTGCCAAATAAAAATATATAATTATATCTTAGTTGATGTTAAAAATTAATTTTTACTTTTCTGATATTATTAATAATGCATTAAGTCATCACTATCGCAATAGAATAGACTGCCGATGATGGGGAGATTGTGTTTCGATCCTGGTTGGGTGTATAGGGAGTGATTTTTCCTAAACAATTTCCCAGTCTCTCTCCACACAAATGTGGATACACTTCCTCTAATTTAATCTTTCTCATCCCTAACCCATTAGCGTAACTAGTACATAGACGTATAACCCGAACGTGATGCTAAAAAAAATTAAAGCGGATAGCATAGTTTAATGGGAAATTAATATGAAATCTTACCCCTACTTCCTTGAGAGCCGCAATATCTTCATCATAGTGATAATATGAGTTGGAAGTATCGTCAGCGTTAGAGTTGTCTTCAATCCACTCTGGGTGGGTGTGAACCATGTGATCCCAGATGTTCTCCCCCTTGCCTGTCAACATTTTTTTTACAGTAATACATTTCTTGGTATAGGTCAGTGGAGCGCAACTTTGAGGTCGCGGGGTCATAGAAAAAATCTAATGGCCTTGCCAAGAAAATAAACAAAATTGTTAATCATGTTTATATAAAAGTTCAAGAATGAAAATTTTCCACTTTTCATTACTTGAATTAAAATGGCTTATCAAATTGTGTTTCAAGTTTCCCGCAGATGTGTAAGTTACATATTTCTCCATTAGCAAAACATTAGTTTACAGTCTGTTAATAGAGTTGCTGATTTGATGTGGGAACAGATTTAATAATGGTTATATCAAATACTACATAAAAAAATTGACTAATTTATACCAACACTCCAGGTGGATGTTTCACATTAATATTAAGAATAGAATGATGTAATATTAATATTTATTATTATTTAGCACCGTGTCTTACTACCCGTTCGGGTTATATGCTTAACTACTAATTACGCTAATGGATTAGGAATTAGGAAGGATGAATTTAATGTGAACCCGCATTATAGGGAGAGTGGAAAACCATTTAGGAAAAACACCCCCAGTTCACCCAACCGAGATTCGAACCTCGATCTCCCTGTCCTCGGCAGTCGAGCTCAACAAGACTAGCGCGTTAGCCAACTACGCCACCGAGGCGGGTTAATATTAATACAATGTTTAATGAATACTTCTTAGAATTCTATTTGACCAGAGAAAATGGTGCTCCTTGAGTAAAAAAAAAAAAGTTTCACGCTACTGGTCTAGGCTATGCATAACAATCATTGAGGTATTGCGTTTCTGACCATGATTAATGTACTACACATTTATACACCTTTCAGTTTGTGCTAGTGGCATGGTTTAAGAAAGAAGGCCTGGTTAGTTAATTAATAAATTATATTTAAGTTAGCCTCTCTGAGTATCTATTTAAATGTGTCCATAAAAAAACTTTTATTAGTTTTAAATAATATTTACTAAAATAAATGTTTTCTCAAAATGGAAAATGGTACTTAACATTACAACTAAATTCTTTAAAAAAATAAGTTTAAAAGTAACTTCCACTTGGTAAGCAGCAGTGATGTTTTAATACCGGCATTCCCAGCTCCTTTAAATTGGTAAGCAATGGCAATGTTCCAAAATTATCAGGCATGTTGTAATATTGATTTGTCCTGCCAACTTACCATTGGCATTCCAAGCTCCTTCCACTTGATAAGCAGCGGTTGCTGCTCCAAACAAAAAGCCATCAGGAAAGGTGTTGTAATCGGCTGCCCATATTGATTGGGAAACTAGGGACACAACCATACACACCCCCAAAGGCCACATTTTCTCAATTAGTTCTACATGTATTATTACAAAACCTTCACTTTATTTATATACACCACTATCTTTGATGATAGTATAGTTATTGATAAGTGAGATACTGTATAGAAGTGTTATCGCGATAAGAATTTTTTATGATAAAAAAGCAAGTTTCATAAAGTTCCAGTTTTGTTAAAATAAAGTACTTAGAACCTGCACAAGGTTTCCGCTCTTTCATTACTCCCAAACTCTCTGAGTTTTCCAGAAGAATTTCCCATTGATCAAAACATTTAGAGTGAAAACTAATAATAATTATTTAGCACTGCGTCTTACTACCTGTTCGGGTTATACAAAGTACTAATTACGCTAATGGGTTAGGAAATGGGAAGGTTGAATTAAGAGGAAATGAACTCGCATTTGTGTGGCGAGATAGTAGAAAACCATTTAGGAAAAACCACCCCAGTTCACCTGACTGAGATTCGAACCTCGATCTCCCTGTCCTCGGCAGTCTAGCTTAACACGAAACCAGCGCGTTAGACAACTACGCAACCTTGGCGGGTACTAAAGTAATACAATTTCTTAATTCATAAAAGTGATTAGTTTAAGGGTGGTATGCAAGACTGCCACTAAGTGTGAGTGGATGCTTAGTGGCACGTTGGTGTAGTCCAGAGCATACTCACTGTCCACCTTCTAACCTATGACGCAAGAAAACCAACACCACTAAGGGTACACCCACACTAAGCATCCACTTAGTGGCATTCTTGCATATGGCCCTTAAGTATTTAAAAAAAAGGATGATTTGAGCTTGCCGGAGAAATTTACATAGTGTCTACAAAGCCCAATATTTTAGAAAATGAGGTCGGCTGGATACAGTAGGATGTGTGTTTCAATCAATAATAGCTTATTTCTCAGTAGGGATGAAATTCTCAAATCCAAAAATCCCCCAAATACTTAAGGCTATTTGAGTTTTCAAGGATTTGAGACGCAAATACTTAAAATAATCTCTTTTCGATTTTACAAGTGCTTGATTATAAATACTCTTAGTTCTATGACCAGTAGATCTCTCTTCTTCCGTGTTCTTATCGTTACTACGGTATTAATATCGCTCTTTGGATTTCAAGTTGAAATATCTTCTATAATTATTGGTCCTTGGATTTCAAATTGGAGGTTCCACATTTTATTTCAGTTGGCAGTGTGTCTGCCTAATGGGCTAAGTGTCTTGGGTTCAATTCCCGGTTTGGTCGAAAAATGTATCATTGGTGAAAATATGGGTTTACCCTTACAGTGATGAATTAATGGTTGGGGACTGGATGTTGTTCCTGTCTCAGTCTTAAGATATTTTATAAGCCATATGAAGCTACGAAAGGCCTAGCAAGCCAGTAGTAGAAAATATATGACTAATTAAAAAAGTGACCCACGCCACAGGCTGGAAACAGTAATGGATGTAAAAAAATAAATCAATTTTATATATTTTATTTATATTTGAGGTACATAATAATTTTATTACACATTGAAGACAGTCGGGGAAAAAATAAAAGTGTTTCCTTCAAAAGTTATTTATGATATATTCACATTATTTTTGTTACATTTTCTGTATTTGTCCTTTATATAAATAGTTCCTTTTGTGTGTTTCTATACCTGCATTCTATCATTCTTTAGAAATTTTCTCGTCCTTTTTATTCTAAAAGCCATGTGCCAGTTTATTTTATCCGTCCCTACCCATAAAATGTATTCTGTTCTATATTATTACTAAGCTTGATGTGTTTTATGTATGTTCATAATCATTTTATTTTGATAGTAAGCTTATAACCACAATATTTATTTAAAACTTTTTGTTGGACTTGATTGTCATTAATATGTTGGGTCATCACTAACATTTTAATGCTGATTATTTAAAAAGCAATGAAACATTATTTAATATACTTCATCTATAGATCTAGTTGAGATGTATTTGAAATATAAACTATGTAAAAACAAACAAAATATTTACCATAGGGATAAATAAAATTAAGTGTCAGTGTTATTTAGTCATCTTCAATATCAGCATTTTCATCTCATGTTTTAGGTATGTCAAAAATATTATTTTGTAACAACATTCCACGCAATATAACTTGCTATTGCTCCATAAACACAAAAAGCATTTCCTTTCAATGACACAGAACTGCCAATTTTTATAAATTGCATTTGATTGCTTTTTTCAACAAATAACATGTCTTATTTTAGAACTATTCGAAACTTAGGGGGCATATTATACAAAAATACAACTGTACAAAAAAAAAGTTATATCAAACACTTATAATTGTTTATCTCACATCAAACCACTTTGGGGAAATTCCCTTGTTCTATCTTGTTGTCAACCGAGTTGTTTAGTTTTATGTAGAATAATAATGATTCTCAATACTTATTGGTTATCTGAATCACTAAGAATCTCATTAACTAGTTCTCATAGCATGTTTAGACTACAAGAAAAAGTAAAGTTATGATAAGATTTTGGTAGGATAAACCTTTTAGAAAAAAACAAACATATTGTTTGCGTTCAACATTGAAAATACTTTATATATTCTTAGTATTATTTTACAGGTTGGTATTGATAATATCTATCAAAAGCGACAGCTAAAGATCACATGACTTGATGTATGAATATGGGAAAGTAGATCTAGGAACTTTTCTAGCATTTAGATAAGGTTTTTCTTCTAAAAATCACACAACAGGAAATATAAAACATTATAAAATTGACGATTAGATGCAAAACATATATTTGTTGGAAAACTGTACAGTTTTTATTAATAAATGACCTTAAAGTTCATCTCGTCTTTCTATTTTCACAAGTTCAACTTCAAATATCAATGTTGCACCCCCTGGAATCTTTGGCGGTGCACCAGACTCGCCATAGCCGAGCTCCGAAGGGATGACCAACTTTCTTTTCTCACCTTCGCACATTCTGTAACCAAAGGAACAATATGAATGAAAGATGTCAATTGCAGTCTCAAAGCTTGGTTGTCAAGAAATTAAGAGTTAGTCTGTGTTTTAAAATGAGTGCACTTTAGAATATCAAATGTATCAGTTCATGCTTTATCAATGAGTGGTCGTGCACAGTTTAGCAGTTACATAACCTGACTATACTTTATAATTGAAAATATTTCTACATAGTCAGGAGGTAGTTTATGTTCATTTGAATGTTTTTTCCTCTTGTATTTGATCTTACATATTTCTAATATTGTTTATTTATTTTAATTAACTTAAAAATAGGTGTTAAAATGGCTTCAGTGGTCTTAAGGTAAAGTGCTCGCCTCAGACCCGGTGATTGTGGACTCAATCCCAGCCAAGGTCGATGGATTTTTACCGAGTGATGAAAATCTGTAGCACAACTTCCTTCGGAGAGGAAGTGAAGCCATTGGCCAACTGTCGATTGTGGCTTGTAAAAGATACCTGGAAGGTATATGAGATACCTTTCTTGCAAAATGGCTAGCTCAAAGAAATTTCGTGCAGAGAGCAACAGGAAATCTAAGGCACTTTCACGACTTTCTTAGTACATGTTCTTTCTCTCAGATGGAGTGGATGGGCGACACTTGCCAATCAAAGGGCTGAGTGCGTGCGCTGCTACGGAGTGATAGGAGAAATATCAGGACAAACCTTTGTGTTGTGAACTCACTATTATTAACATAATCATTAATAGGTTATAACATGATCAATTTTAACTACAACATTTTATGGATTAGCTATTCTTTGCTAGAGGACTCTAATATATTGATATTTATGAGGGCTTAAATATTTGAATTGAAGAGTTCAAAACAAACTTAAGTTGTGCAGTATACACATAATCTTAACTCGTCTAACCGCTCACTGCATGTGCGAAAGAACCAGAGCCAGAACAGTTTAAAGAACTGTCAATAATTACAGTTTGCTGCACTGGTTTCAACATTTAACAATGGCATTTAACTTTTTTTTAAAGCTTGTATTCTTAAAGTGGCAGCTTAGTGGAACATTTAAAGACACATTGCAGAAATATGTCTCACACAAAAATGGAGGTTAAAATTATTAAAACAAGATTAAAAGCCTTACATTTTAAGTTTTAAATTTTTTTATATAAAAAGGTGAAATCAGCTTACTCTCAACAAGCTTTCTCATGAAATTTCACAATTCTGAGAGCAATGTGAATGGATAGAAACATAGATCTAGCCTTTCTCAAACATATTTCTTTTAGCACTGTATATTACTACCCGTTTAGGCTCAAACAATTTAAAGTCAACTTTAAATTGGGTCACAACAGACAATTTTAAGATAATTGAAGTGTGTTTAAGTGGTTTAGAAGCTTCAGAACTGCCATTCCTATAAGAATATTGTAGTTTAAGGATATTTCTCTTCAGTTAGGCCACACTATTACTGTGAAAATAAAATATAAAGTTTGTTGAGGGGAAATGTAAGTGTAAAATATAATTTTAAAGAAATACCTAAGTATACCATATTTAACCTAATAGTAGGCCTAGTTACTATTAACAACTTTACTTTCTATTTCAGTTATAATTGGAGCCTCTAGCCACAAAAAAAAAGGGAGTCTTACTAAATCACCTTTCTAGTTGAGTGACATAGCCCTCCCACAAATTAAAGTGTGGGGATTACTAAGAAAACTCAGCCTGAAGATGAAATTAGGGGAGTTGAATAGCAAGGAGGATACTAGTCAAATTGTGTAGTGTAAGGCTGATGAAAAATTATCCAAATACCTATGTACCAGGGTTAACCCCAGCTACAATTAGGCTGTATCTGAATAGTCCAAGGCTCCCTAGTCGGACCCTTGAGTTTTAGACTCGAAGTTTTGATGATTTTAAGCTTTCGCGCTGTTCATAGCGAAGAATGCATCAAAATATTCGAATGGCAACAACTGTATTTAAAATGGCGGAAAATGTAAGTCAGTGCTCTAGCAGACAAAATGATAATACTAAAACAATTGCCAGCCAAACACCGCAACCGACACAGCGAGAATAGCACACGGCTGGTTGCCTTGGTATCCATGGTGACCAAGACCTCGAGAAGACTGCATAGGTATAATTCACGACTATTCGGACAGATATACACTTGGTCACGTGATTGCCAATGCAGCTATCAAGAATACGAGTCAAAGTGACGCCGCATAAGTAGACTATTCAGATACAGCCTTAGAATCCCCAGCTATTAATATGTCAAATAAGGGTAGGCCTATCTAATTAATGACCAATGAAAATGTGCACTTACGCTAATAAGCCTTGATCCCAACCCTTAATAACTTGTCCAGAGCCCAGAGTGAAGGTTAGGGGTTGATTTCGACCATAGCTGCTGTCAAACTCTGTTCCATCTTCCAGTGTACCCTGCATAGAAAACAACACATTAACATTTAAATTTATAATAATGACTAACAAATCAGATTGGTACCTAGCCTATATTATATGTTCTGCTTAAATACATAGAACAATTTCTTGAGGAAGTTAAAAAAGATAAGACTAGATTCAGTGGTTGAATGGTATAAGGCGTCATTCTTACGAAAGGCTGGACTTTCTATGATGAGGACATCAGTATTCTAATCCCGGTCGGGTGTACCGAGTGCGATTTCTTTCCTAAATGTTACTATACTATTTTTCCAAACAAATGTGGGTACACTAATTCTAAACTAAACTTTAATTAAAGGTATCCCTAACACAGTAGCATAATTAGTAAATCTACTCTTTTGACAAATAGAAAAAATAATAGAAAATTTAGTGTTAAATTAAATATAAATAAATTGCAGTGCACATTCAATTGGGATTTTAATTTTTCCTATAGGTCGATAACCCAGGCTTGTATAGTCAAGATTTGGAAATCAGCAAATGCCATTTGACCTACAGTGCTTGTTATTGTATATGTACTGGGAGATTGGTAGACTCCCGAAACTAGACTATAACTATAGACCTAAGTATGCTTTATAATATGATATAAATATGAAAGAAAATTACAATATTTGTATAAATACTTAATACAGTGTAGGGCCTTGAGTTTAATCTATGCTATTTCTAGTTTGAGTGTAAATGCATATCTAATTTTTTGGATAGTCTGCTGTGAAATATTCATATGACATTATAGTTAGTGCTTAGGAATATTATACAATAATGAGTAATACTCTGTTTGGAATCACATTAGGTAGTCCTAGGCTTTTCAAGTTACAAATGACCATTTTTAGATAGGCCTATCCTTATCAAGAAGCAGGCATAAATATGATAATACACATTGGTAAAACCAATTAAAAGTTCGAGGTAAGTATCCACACTTTTAGTCCATATTATCTCATCTGATTTTGTTATCAGTTTAAGAACAAAAAAACTTCCACCTTAAATTGAGCTTTGAGCCAACTATGATTCTCTCAAGAGTTGTTGAGCAAAGATTTAGGAATATTTGATAACAGCTTTTCGATTATTGCCTGGCATTTAATCAAATGAAAAAAATATATGAATATTTGATTAAATAAAAATTCAAAGTAAAAAATGATACGTGTATCATTAATTAAGGTGGAAATGTAGTGGACTCTAAAAAAGTTAAATATTTTTGCAGTTTTTATATTAAAACTTTTTTTTGGTTAAAAGAAATCAAATATTTTCCCATTAGAAACATGGAGTTTAATTTTCTTCACAGGGTGATATATACAGTTCTTGAATATCTCTCAAGGGTGTCCTGGAATTTAATAAAAACTTTTTCTCTTCATTTAAAAGGTTTCTCATCTTATGTCCCTTTGCTCATGACAGAGATTAAAAAACTGTTGATATCAACATGTGAAGAAAAGTGAACATGTTCCTATTGGCACAATATTTTATTTATTTTGGAAAAAAAAAGTTTAGCTATAAAAACTGAAAAAGACACTGACTTTTTTTCATGTCCCCTACAGCCCCCCTTAATAAGCAATATATTCTCTTTTTGATGAACTAAGGCATTAAACTTGGCACAACTATTGTTGATTTAGTACCTAGGTCTATAATCCTGAATAGTTAAAAAATTGTGTTTGCCCTCTTTGTTACTGTAGACAGTATTTTTCATCCAAAATCAAAATCTTAAATTGGCCACCAATGATACTATTCTAAAAGTTGTAGAGCTTAATATGATATACATATTTTAGTTCGTGCTTTCTTGAAAATAAAGTTTTTATTTATAATTAATATTTAAACTTGAGACCTGTTTAAAAAAAAAATAACATGGAGAAAGAGATAACTCAACTCTGTGTTACTAGTCAAATAAAATAGCCTAAAATATGTTAGGGCCTAACAAAAAACAAGAGTAGCCTACATAAATTAATTATTAATTTTAATTTTAGTTTGAGTGTACGCTTTTAAAAGATGAAGATTGAATATGGGATTTAGCTTTTTTGAAATAAGTTACATCGTGAGTCATCTTAACAACTTGAATCAGCGTTTGCGAGGTAAAGAAAAACCTTTTTGAAAAACCATTCGGGTCAGTTCAAACTTTTAAAGCAAAGCTCGTCGTCATTGGGTCAGTTTAGTAAAATGCCTCCATGTTCCTCTATCCTTCCACTTTAATTGTTTTCATTCTCCCCTCACTTGCACACTTTCTGTACTCTGCTCCTCCCATCTCTTTCTTCGCCTCCCTTGCTGTCTTTTATCTAAATAACATACATTTCCAACATTTTCTTTGGCGTCCTCTCTTTTCTCATCCTCATAACAGCTCAGTCTTCCCTATACCCCACTCTTGCCCTGATAACAGCTCATAGTGCTGGGCCATTATCCTTTTCAGAATAAGAGCTCCCATTTTCCTTGACTGCAAAAACTTTCTAACACTGAATGAGCTGCGATTCACTGCAAGTACAAGGAAGTGCTTGGGAACCAATCCAGCCCAGAATTTTCCATTTTTCTAGAAATTTCTATCTATGCCTTCCCCCATACCAGTTTCCTTTACTAAGAGACATGGCCTTGAGATATTGTTGCAGGTTTGGTTCTACGTACATCAATGAGCAAACATTTTCAATTATAAACTTGGTAAAAGTATTGTTAGGTTCTCACTGATAGAATTTTAGTCTTAGTCTTCTGAAAAAAATGTATTAATTATTTACTGCTACATAAAAATCTTCCATCTTAGTATGCATGCATGCTGCGGAGCACGCACATTGCTCACCACGCCTATCTCCACACATCACACAAGCTGTAGAAACCAACCCATGTAAAGAAACAGGAGCGTGCATGCCTAGTACTGCACTCTACGCACTTCACTCTGACCAGACACAAGAAACAAACTGGTTTGTATTTGTGAAGGGTTGTGTGACATGCTCTCATTTGTTGGTTCAAAGTCAAAGCAAACCCTCAGTGTTGTTCATTGCACATTTTATTTCATCTTTTGTCAATATGACTTTTACTTCAACGTTTGTCTTACACAGATTTTCTATAGACTGAGTGTATTTTAGGAAGAAGATGACTGACATAAGAGATAAACTAATAAATAGTATTTCAAATAAATGGTGAAGTTCTCCTTGGAAGTCTTTGGCTGTATCCGAATAGTCTACTCATGCAACGTCGCGTTGGCTCGTGGCGTTGATAGCTGCATATGCAATCAAGTGACCAAGTGTAGATCTGTCCGAATAGTCACGAACAAGACCATGCAGTCTTCTCGAGGTTTTGGTAACCATGGATACGGAAAGCTATGAGCCATGCGGTTTTCTCGTGGCGTTGGTGCAGTGTTTGACTGGCAATTGTTTTATTATTATAGTTTCGTCTGCTAGAGCACCGACTTACGTTTTGCGCCATTTTAAACAAGTTTAATAAAATTTCTCGTCTCGTGATTCTCGTCATGTCTTCGGAAAGTAAATAGATTCGGTAGGAAGCAGCACTGCGGGCCCAAGTGTGTTGCCGTTCGAATAGTTTGATGCAGTCTTTGCTATGAAAACCGTGAGAAGTGTAAAATTATCAAGACTGCATCAAGTCAAGTGTACTTGACTATTCGGATACAGCCTTTGGGCCAGTTTCATAGTCAAACTTAGTACGCCTAAAGTGCGAGTCGATACTAAATACAGGACGACACCTACCTAGACCAAAATGGAAACCATTCAATTTCAGGTAGGTGACGTCTTGTATTTAGTATAGCGCCGCACTTGAGGCGTACTAAATCTGACTATGAAACTGGGCCTTTATCTCTTCTGATTGATAGGATGTGCACTAAACTGCCTAGATCTATTACTGGTTAAAGAGTAACATTTTGTCGCTGCTGACATGTCATCACTATCATCACTAGGCCCTCCTGCTGTCAAATATAATTTTTTTACTTTATTATAAATATTTTGAAAGTAAAATTAAAAATATTTATGTAAAAAACAAAGCAGTACAAAAGCCCTGTGCAGACGGGTGCAAAGTGCGATGAGCAATCTGCTCGGTACGCACAGGCTGTTCCATGAGCGATGTGTAAAGAGGAGTGATGAGCTATGTGCACACTCCTCGGCATGCAAGCACCTTTAATTTTAATTTATTTGAGGTAATTAATATACACTTTCTCAACAGATTAAATAAGCACACAACTAACACTATAACAGACACAATATCCAGCACCCAGCTGTGAAAGGGGAAACCCTCATTTCACCAATGACACATTTTTCGGCCATGCCAGAACCCAAATCCGGTATTAGCTCAGTAGACAAGACACGCTACGCTACCGACTGAGCTATAGTTCGGACTCATCTTAAGTTTTCCGTTGACTCTTTAAATTTATAGAATAAACAAGTCTTGTATCGTAAAATACGTCTACGTAGTGTAATAGTCGTTAGCAGAACTTACATAACAGACCTAGTTGGATAAAATATCTTAGGCCTACCGGTAATAAAAACTTGCAGGCACTCTTTAAAGTAACTTATCTCAAGAGACAATTATTTTGTCCAACTTACAGTGTAATGCATATGGAGTAAATCTCCTTTATTTGAACGTATTTTGCAGTTTTCCACTCTTTTTTTCACTCCAATTTGCAATTTCTTTTTCAAATTTGAATTTTTTTCTTCTTCCCCTAAGGTGTAGCAAAATCCAAGAACAAAAATCAAGCTTAGTAGCAAACAGCTTTCATTGGAAATTCTCATTTTTGTTTGAGTTAAATATTATTGAAAACTATAAATAAATGAAGTCAAAATCTATGACATTTAATTCGTTGTGTCCACACTAGTAAAAGATAAAATAAGAATTTTTTTAAATCTAAGAAACGATATAATCGACCCACTTAAGTATTTATCCAGAAGTGCCAACATATTTGACAGAAGTATCTCTAATATGTATAAAGTCTCCTTGGTTTGAGAAAATGTCTCAAAAATCAAATAGCATAATTATAATAATGAGTGGTTCACTCCGAAGTCCGAACCAAGGGTTGTCTTTGATTGACTCATAAGGTTTAAAAATAGGATTACTTCCAAAGCGGATAATCGCTAAAAAAATAAAGAAAATTTAGGACAATTTTAGAGAAAAATGCTATTTTTTGAATTCAATGACCCTGTTTAAAACCTATTACCAAACGTGGCGGCATTTTTGACATTGAGTGGTGTGATAATAGAAAAGCGTATTATTTAACTATTTTAAAGGTTTAATTATTAATTAATCATACTTATTGAATTAAATGAACGGAGATATATGTTTATGTTAATTTATTTCTACTTAATTACTCGTATTAATGATTCGCTTGTCATATTTTGTTAGCTATGATTAAACCATAACCTTAATCATCTGCTTTATTATGGGCAGTAGTTAGCCCCCTTTCCACATTTTTGAGAATAAAAGTTTTAGATAGTCACATTCACGTCTAAGTACTACACAATGAAAATAAAGTCACATTTTTGTGACATTAAAGCCCCCCCCCCCACACACGCATTTAGTAGCTCATATAGAGATTAAAGATGTTGCTTGATTATAGGGTACACATGTACTTGCTAAGGTTCACTCTACAACCAGTCGCACCTGCTTATCGGACTCGCAGTTGTCTGTGTACATTATAGTACACACGAGCGCAGTTGCATGTCAGAATGATCGGAATTGCTTGTCTGAAGGAGATGAACACTGATCATCTCTTGCATTAATGTATTTGCGTTCGTTTGCGTTCAGCCAATCAGAAACAAATATAAGTGAATTACTGTATTCAACTAAAGCAGTTAGCTATTCGGCCAAGGGTAAAGGTTAAGCAGAAAACAAACAGCATGTCTTGTGAATGCTCGTTACGAGGTTAGGTGTGACTGATTGTAGATGAGCCATAACGTCAATGAATTCTCAGAAAATATTAACACCCATTTACACATATAGTTGTGAAAATTGGTATTCAATTTCTATGTAATGAAATTGTGATAATTTCTTTAAGCCCTACTTAAGTAAATCATCAGTGATATAATCAGCTTTAATATACCATTATTTTTAGCACCACACCTACCCTTTAGGCTATACGCGGATGTACTAATTATGCCAATGGTTTTAGGAATCGGGTAGGCTTATCCTGTCTTTTATTGGCTCCTTAACTATTCCTCTCACCCTTTCATGTCTCATCCTATTCATTCTGGTCACTCCTATAGTGCTTCTCAGAAATTTCATTTCACAGACTTGAATTCTGATTTCATCCTGCTCCTTCATTTCCCATGTTTCTGTCACAAATTTCAATAATGGTAGATAGTACATCCTGTAGATCACTCCTTTACAAAATGAAATACACTTATATCTTATTTTATTCTGATTCCAGTTTAAAATCAAATCTTTTCTACAATGAGTTTTGCCAATTTTAAAGACACCATTGATGAAGGGGACACAGCGATCCTATATTTAAGTGCAAATAGTATGCATGCTATCGAAGTGCGGCCCAAGATTAAGAACAAGAAAGACGAGCTTATTGAAAATGTCTTCCAAACAACATATGGGGCCCTGAAAGTAAGAGATTTGATTGGTAAAAAGTATGGGAGCAAAGTGGAGTTGTCGAGGGGCTGGGCATATGTCTTGCACCCAACTCCAGAGCTGTGGACTCTTACTCTTCCTCACAGAACACAGATCATTTACACACCAGATATCAGCCTGATCATTTTCCAACTGGAGATAAGACCAGGAAGTGTAGTTGTAGAGTCTGGTAAGTACAATTTATTCAACTTTATATTTGTCTTTAGATGGAAGTTGTTTGGCTGAATGGTTTGGTCCCTTTCACATAGGCCATTTTAACACCACACTGTGTTGATTCAGCAAAACTATTGTAGTTAATGTAAAGGTTGATTTTTATAGCAACATAATGTGACTCGAAAGTGACCCATGTGAAAAGCCACCTAGGCCCTATATGCACTGTCGACTGGTTGTTGGCTTGCTAGTTTGATACCAAGTGATATTAAACAGAATACAGTCTGACCTCCAAATATCAAAGTCGATGGTTTCGTAAAAAATTTTTCGATAAATAGAAACTTCGATGTATAGAAACAATCTTTTTTATATGTAATATTGTGTAGTCTATTGTATTTAGAAATATTTCCTAATCAATGCACTCATTATAGGTGAAAATGAATCACATTATCTACAAGTTATGTTCATAAAGATGATTAAAAACATTATTATTATTATTATTTAGCACCGCGTCTTACTACCCGTTCGGGTTATACGCCTAAGTACTAATTACGCTATTGGATTAGGAATTGGGAAGGTTGAATTTGAAGGAAGTGAACCCGCATTTGCGTGGAGGGAGAGTGGAAAACCATTTAGGAAAAACCACCCCCAGTTCACCCGACCGAGATTCGAACCTCGATCTCCCCGTCCTCGGCAGTCGGGCTCAACACGACTAGCGCGTTAGCCAACTACGCCACCGAGGCGGGTGATTAAAAACAAACAAGAAAAAAATGTGTTGAACATACCTTAAAAAACATGTACAGGAGTATTCAAATGGAGCTACATTTGTTTGAAAAGCTTTCTAATGTCTTGCTGCACTGTGAAATTCTATCAGGATTAATCATAAAAGTGTTTACGCTCAATAAGTCCGTGAAATACATTGTCAAGAACATTTTCGGCAAATTGAAAATCACGAAGTATTGCGTTAAACTCGGCGAAAATTTCTTTTTTAGAGGGATTAGGGGGTTGAACCTGATTTATAGAGGAGGAAAGTAACTTGCAGAAAGAGTTGAGAGGAGTGTGGAGACAATATCACCCTGCTAGGCAACCTGTCGGTGTAGCATTGACCTTGACTATATATTTTTCCTTCTCCCTCGTATGACATCTCCATTCTATTTTTTCTCACTTGTTTTCTTATACCATTGTCACGACGGGGGGGAAATCCCAATTTGTCTTGAAAAAAAATTCAATATATAGAATTATTTTCAATATATAGAAACAGTTTTGAAGTTCAATATATGGAGGTTTCACTGTATATATGATAATATCAAACAACCAACCAATTTACATCAGGTTTAAGCATTTCTAAATTATTTCATTATAAAATTCTGTATATTGAACATGAGTTTTAGCACACACACACAAAAAAAAAGGAGCTATCTTTTATTGCATTGAAAAGATCAATTTCATAAAGTTTGTTAATCCATTTGCAGGAACTGGAAGTGGGTCCCTGTCCCACGCTCTTCTTCGCTGTATCAAGCCACAAGGACACCTCCACACATTTGACTTCCATTCCCACCGTGTGCTATTAGCTCAGGAAGAGTTTGCTAATCACAGTGTCGCGGAATTTGTCACAGTGGCACAAAGGGATGTTTGTGAAATCGGGTTCGGCGAGGAACTAAAAGGGAAGGCAGATGCTGTGTTCCTGGATTTGCCGCACCCGTGGGAAGCCGTGGAACATGCCGCTGATGTTATTAAAGAGTCTGGTGAGTAAACTAAACTAATGTTACTAATCTAATAGAGCTGTATCTAAATATTGGTCTATATTTGCTACCTGATGGAAGAAATAACATATTTTGGGCTGTGCAACAACAGTTACATTTTTGTTAGTATAAAAATTGATTTGAACTGTGATCATCTGGCTGTATGCAGCGATCGCTCTATCGATTGAGCAATCTGGGTTCTCCTCCTTGTCTGTGTGTCATTCATTTATATAAACTTCCAATCATACAGAAATAGCTATGTAATAGTACCATCACTTGATACAAGAGTGCATTGCGTTACAGCATAATCTTTCTAAATTAACCCACAATAAAAATACTACATTAACACAATCATGCCTTTTAAGGTGAAGGAATTATTGATTCAAGATAGTTTGGTGGGTGGTTGGATTCACTTGCTTCTATTTGATGATGAGTTTTAGTTTTGTGTTGCGCCTTGCGAACATAAATACAGTTACTGGTAACTCCGTTTACAATGAACCACAATGAACTCAGATATTTGGTTCACTATATCCTAAGCTCACTAAAACTGATATGTTTTTTTCTTTAAACAAAAGGGAGAAAGGTAATGCCTTTACTTTACATCCATTACTGTTTCCAGTGTATGGTCCGGATCAGTTTTTTTATTCAATCCTTATGTTTTCTGCTATCGGCTTGTTAGGCCTGTTGTAGCTTCATATCCCTTATAATCTAACTTGAGACTAGGACAGGCACAACATCTAGTCCCCGGCTATTAATTTATCACTATGAAAGGGTAAACCCACATTTCACCAATGATACATTTTCGACCATGTCTGGAGACCCTTATTTCAGTAGACAGACACATTACCAACTGAGCTAAGATGTCGGATTGTAGAAAGGTAGGGCCTAACAAAACAAAAGATAAAAAAATCACTTTTATTGAATCATATTAATTAACATGATTATGTGCTGTTTTTTTATTTTAGTCAATTTTTTCTGGACCCTTCTCTAGAGTTTATTCTTTTTCTGCACTTGGTTTTATACTGTTCATAGATTCAATAAAACCTTAGAACAATCTTGACACTCTCTAACACCTCTTTTATTTTCTTCACCCTCATTCTTGGAATATATTTTTTTGTTTTCTTCCTTGCTGGAACTTTCTTTCACAGCTTCAACTATGGCTTCATACAATGAGATTGCATTTGTAATAACTTCACAGAATGCATCGATAAAGTATTTAATCCCAAAGGCATTGTCACTGGCTTACTGTATCAGTTCCTAGGGTGGCACATAGTCTTCTTCCTTGAATGTCGCACATCCAGAAGCGTTCAGGAAGTAGTTTAATCATAGTGGCCGTTGACACATCCCTCCACAACTTTTTGGCAAGATGTATACTTAGCATTCAGAATGCTGATTGAAATGTTCTGCTTTGATTCCAAGGCTTGGATTGAATAAAGCATCACTTCCTTCCTCTAATTGCTCATACATTCTCTCAAGGAAAGCTATTAGTGAAAACATTTGTATAAGGCAAATTTTGCGCCCGGACGGGATTGCTTTTTGGCGCCTCCCATGTAACCAGGAGATAAGAGGGAAATATGAAAATAGTCCACAAAACTCACAATACCAAACCTAGCATTATTTTCTTATCACGCCCACATTTTGTTAGGTTAGGCTGGTGCTTTCTTTGCCGCCCCCCTCAAGCTGGCACCCCGGGCAGCTGCCCGGTTCGCTTGGCCCTTTAGCCACCCCTGCATTGGTAAAATGGCCATTGACTGTCCTTCACCATGCTGATTGCGCCAAAGCGGTTTCCCAATTCTTTATGTTGTCTTGTAATATGGTAGAAGCCAGTCTGCCTTTTCTTTCCACCGAATCACGGAATCAAAATTTACACTTGACTCTCCATTGTCTATTACCATTGACTCTCTGCCTTCGGAGTTGAACTTTGGCCTACTTTCAGCCCCTTCACCTTCCTTATTTTCAGTATTACAGTTTGCTTCCTCAAGAACTCAAGCAGAGAATTGGTTTCTCTAAGTCGTCAAGTCTAAACAACAAAAAAGCAGGCTTGTTTTCAAAAAAATTTGATGTTAAAGAGTTGTTTTTTTTTTGTGGAAGTTTTACACTTTAGTTTCACTAAAACTAAAGTTGAGGGTTCAGTATAAACAAATTTTTAACACATATTGAAATGTATAGGAATCGGGACAAATGAATTAGGTTCACTATAGCCGAATTTTCAATACAACATAGTCCATTAAAACCAGAGTATGTTGTATAGCCAATATCATGAAAAGTTGGGCGAATCCAGACAGTTACCCAACTTGGGGAAAAATAGGGGGCTGCAAGTTGGGGACACTTTGTTTCTGGAGACCCACTAACATGGACCTTAAGAGTTATACTGACTGCTACAAAACACTGCTATTAAGGCAGACTGCCTCGGTCATGGAGAAAATATCACTCGCTGTCATACCATACAGCTTAAAATACAATGGTCTGTGTCGTTGGCTGGATATACTTCTCTCTAAGATTATACTCCCTTTCACTCTTAACCTACAACCACCCTTACTCATGTCAATAAGAAAGAGGGGAAAGAAAACTACGAAATTTATAATTTCAAGGTAGAGAGGAAAGCTCGCTGCCAGTTCTCAAATTTCTTAAAATCGTATGTTGTGAGCCTATCAAAAAATAGCTGTGTTTGTTAGAGGAAGGTTAGGTAGAGAGAGTCCTTTTTCATCAAGCCTAGTCTCATAGCTCCCCAAATATACTTAAAAAGTTGCTGATAATGAGCTAATGTAACATTTTCACACTTTTTTTCTATGAATAAAACTCAAATTAGAGTTGTTAAAGAAAAGGAGCCCTCTTTGAATCCTTTGACTTTATTTTGGCATGAACCATAGAATAATTCATCGTATAGCTAAATATTGCATTAGAGCTGAACGTCTGCGTGGCAATATCTTGCTTAAATCAAGGTGGCCTCTTTAAGACAAGTGTTTACATGCATCCCATTGTTATGTATAATTACACATCTTTATTCACAATTCCTTGTATATTTAAGTTTGATACATACCTGGTAAACAGGAAAAACCTGAAAAGTTTAGAAAATTTGGTGTCAGAGTTAAAATAATTGATATCTTTAGATATTTTTGTAATTTTAAAAATACAGAGTAGAACATAGCCCAGTGTAAAAACTATTGGTTAATATATAAATCCTAAGGCCTGTATATTAAAATTATGTCTACTGCTGGATTCATCATAGATTTTTTTAAAGCATCGCATCTAACTACCTGTTCAGGTTATACACATTATGTATTAACTAGACTAATAAGTTAGGGATAAGGAAGGTTGAATATAGAGGAAGTGAATGCGCATTTGTGTAGAGGGAGAGTGGAAAACCATTTAGGAAAAACCACCCTCATTACACCTGACCAGGATTTAAACCCTGACCTCCCTGTCATCGGCAGTCTAATCTATTATGAGAATGGTGCTTTAGGCCATGTTGCCACCGAAGTAGGTATCATAGGTCTGGAGAAGATAGGTATATTTGAAAACAGAGTTTTTTTCACTCCATCATAGTACTCATTCCGGTTATGTGGATATAGCGCTAATGGGATAGAGATGAGGAAGGTAGTATTTTAGACTACATGTACTTGCATCTGTGTGGAGGAAGAATGGGAAAACATCCTAGGAAAAATACTCTCAGTAAACCCGATTGGGATACAAACCTTGATCTCCCCATCACTGGCAAGCCAGTCTAACATGAGAGTGGGTGTCAGACCATGCACACGCACACACACACACACACACACACACACACACACACACACACACACACACACACACACACACGGGTTGGTGCTGTGAGGAGATGTACATTATACATGTCTATACAACAAGCATATGATTATTATAAGGTGAGGTAGCAATCTAGATTTCACATGGGTGTAACTATACAAGGTGTTCGGAAATTCATAGCCCAAACTGCTCATATAGCTTGTTTGAACCAAAAGTAATACAAAATCCTCATACACCTACATCTGGAAAACTATGCTAATACCATTAAATTGTGTTCAAAGTTTCGGCATACAACACCTGGAGATCAAAGCTGTTCAAGCATGCGTGTACAACAGATTGCATAAGAGCTAGGCCTGCGGCACTACACACCTCTACATCTTGGAGCATGGTAACAGAACATACCACAATTAATAGTAAACAACACATATGTCTATCTAGAAATGTGAATACATTCCAAGGGTCATCATTAACGGTCCTACATTACAGAAAGTGCTTGCCATTATTAAATGTGCAGTGCCAAGCACCTAACTCCTATGCAACTTGTTGTACACGCATGCTTAACAGATTTGTTATCCCGGCGCTGTACGCTGAAACTTTGAACACAATTTAATGGTATTAGCATAGTTTTCTGGATGTAAGTATATAGGGATCTTGTATTACTTTTGATTTAAACAAGCTTTATGTGCAGTTTTGGCTATAAGTTTCTGAACACTCTGTATATATAGGATGAATGGTGGGTGGAAAATTGGATTTGTCCCGCGGACAGGACATCGTGCACTTCAAATTTCCTTTAAATTCCCAATTGAAAAAAAGCACACAAATAAAAACTTCGATATATTGTATGGTCGGTCCAAGTCATATAAAATTTTAACCAACATTTTATTATTTAGGCTACTGTTTAAACAATAACAAAATTAAGGCAGATGAAAAAAACAACAGTAGCCACCATTCTAAGCAGAGTGTCAAACCAATTTTTTTTTATCGGATCTGGTTTTTTGTTCTGGTTCTACAAATAAATAGTTTAAGGTTCTGGTTGTGTTTCTGGTTAGAGAAAAATATAGCTATTTATTGCTGGTAATTCAATTACGCAGTAAGATACATTGGACAAAAACAATCCCAAGTGAGGCATGGGAATGTTTTGATGCCTCTCAACTAAAATCCATGAAATTTCATGCATTCTTTTGTTTGTAACTCTTCTTGTTTTGCAGTAGATTTCAAAATTACATTTCATAAAAGCTATGTTCTTTCGTCCACACTTTTAAAAAAAAGGGTATGAAATTACATAGATGGTTTTCGTGGGACTGTTTCATGTTTTCCACATATGAACGAGTCGCATGTCCGGCCGGCCCCTCCCACATCTCGGTTGAATGGGATTCTTCACACCTCGTTGGCGTGTAAAGTTAGTGAGAGATCACAGGATTATAATCGATTAGATGTGGTTCTTCAGGGTCGATTCTAAAACAGCTTTGTTATCATATTCTAGGATCTCCTTCGTTTTTTTGCCAGAAGGGTAAGGTGTATTATGCTAAGATTATTATTATTGAAAAAAAAAATGAAAATAACCACATCAACGGGCGCGTGGACGAAATGTCTGACTCAAGTTTTTTTTTATCATACTGTTGGGGTTTTTTCTTATTTATTTTTTTACTCTCCCTCCATGCAATTGCGGGTACACTGATTTTAAATTTTACCTTCAACATACTTACCCCATTAGCGTGATTGGACTGGAAGATTAGTAATACATGATGGAAAATAATAATAATTAGTTTAAAAAAATCTGTTTTAGATTTTAGTCTTACAGTTGTGTATTTCCGGTCACTATCCTTAGTGTTACACGTTTAGTGTCATTTCGGGCTATTTACATTTAACAATAATTACAGGACAGGGGATGAGGAAGATGAGTTTAAGGAAATCATAATTGTTCATCTGGAAAGAGGGTGGGAAAACCCACATTTTAGAAAATCCCTTTGTGAGCATCTGGCCTGAACTTGCACTGGTGACCCTGTGGTCCAATGTGTTAGACTCTCATTATGCAAAATCACCTTAAACAGGGAGGGCGTATATTCGAATCTTGGCCAATGTGCGGTTTTCCCCTACCTCTCTTCACGCCAATGGGGTCACACTTTCTTCAAAGTACTCTTCTTGTTCCTACTCCTCAGGTTAAATCTTGAGTTGAGAAAAGTTCTTTTAAAACACAAACCAAGAGTGGTACTTTCTATAAACTGTTTTTTTTTTTTATCTTTTCTGAGCAAATGCTTTTGCCTTTCTTTAAAATTTACTTATTTAATCCTGTTCCTTTGGATTTGATGAATTAAGTCGTTTGCTTCATCGATGTGTACTAGGCTAAGGTGTCAATCTCGTTGTCTGGTTTGCCCGTGAGGGAAAGGTCAGAGTTTGAATCGCAACTGGGTGCATTGAGGGTGTTTCCCCCCCTAAATATTTTCCCACTATTCCTCCACGCCAATTCGGGTACACTCCATCTAAATCCTATCTTTATTATACCTACGACACTAGTGTGGTTAAATGCCGATGGTCCGGATGTTTAGTAAGATGCGGAGAAAAAGAAACATTAGGTCTTACCAAAATGCACTCATAAACTCCATGGCGCCAGCCTGCATTCGAACCATACCGACCGAGCGGCCGCCGTCTGTTGGCGAAGATAATGCCAATTTCTGAGGATAGAGGGTATCATGTGGTCACCACAACGAACCTTCCAGCCGCTAATCTCATTTTTCGTCCTCACGAGGCTGAGCTTGGCTCCATTCCAGATCCATTGCTTCGCAAACAAATCTGGAAACGTCGGGGATTGAACCTGAGACCTCTGGATATGCAGCCATGAACGCTGACCACAAGAACTCTTGAAGTGCACTCATAAAAATAAATAAAATAAATATATAAATCCAGTTTAACCAACTGAATTTGGTGTCAACTAGTCAACCCATGAAACAATGAATATTAATAATACACCAAATTCGACTCGCATGTGTGTAATAAAATATTTATTTTCTATTTATAAATGTTTCCACCACGTGTTCAGGATACAAATCTAACCTTCTGTCACTTTGAGCCATCAGCGAGTCCATCGTTAACTTCCGGTCTTTCTAAGAATCGATTATCTTACCTGTCGCATAATCAACATTCCTCGAACTGAGAACACAAAATAAAGGATGAGACAATAAAGTCAGTAGTAGGCCTATAGACTTCGCTAGCTCTTAATCGTGGGTTGGGGGGAGGAGGGGGGTGACAACTAGACGTCGACGGGAGATTAAATCCATTCTCACTTTAAAATCAAATCAAATAATATTTTGTACTAACATGCAATTAATTCCTTAAGTCTTTTAAAAAGGTTACCTTAATCATTTATGTATTGCACCGAAAGTGGATTTTTAATTTTCTGAATACAATAATTAACTGCTTCTTTTTCTGTACTAAGAGTGTCTCATCTTGACATATCATTGGGAGAGGGGATGTGTCCTCCCTGAATCCCCTTCTAACAATGTCGTTCTGGGATCCATCATTATTGATGAATATGATATCTAGATGCGGCTAAATCCGTACTAAAACAAATATATATTATATTTGGCTATTTGATTCTTAATGTTTTGTGATCACTTACAATTATAATAATTTTACAAGTGGCAGTATTAAGCCAACTAACGAGTCGAAGGTGGCCCCGTTATCTGATAGCTCGTGTTCATAATAAATCACTCATAAGTAGCCAATTATTTCCGCACGTCCATCATAGACTCTGCCTTAAATTATGAGGGAATAATGACCCTGGGCACGGGACGATTCCTGGATAACTCAGTGTTTAGAGCATTGGCATACAAAGCCAAAGGTCTCGGGTTCGATTCCCGTGTCCAGGTGTCATTTTTCAATTTTCAGAAATTAAGTGAATAAAAATTCGTCTGGTTTAAATTTAGTAAAACCCTTCCCAGATGTCCATTTTGAACAAACTTGCTTAAGAAATTTTTGAAAATTTTCAGATTTTCAAAAATCAGTAACTAGTAACTAGTAAACATTTAGTTGATTTTTTTTTCCGAAAAATTTTACAGTTTTACTACAAGGTATGACCATAAAATATTTAGCTATCAAGTATGAAAGAAATCCATCAAATTGTTTCGGCTGTGTCACCAGGTACGGAGACGTACAGAATCGTAAGACGCCCTTTCTCCCCCTTTTTTATTATTGGGGCCATATAATACGTCAAACTTCATAATCTCGTTGGAAGAAACTTTTAATGTTCACATTACTTTCTCTATGAGATAAAATTAAATATAATCTCTTTCTACAGTGTTCCTAATTTAAATACGTTTGTAAAATAATAAAATTAAGAAAGATATGTTTATTAATGGGTTAAAAAAAAAGAAATAATTTAAGGAGGCCGCCTCGGCAAGCGAGAAATTGCCTCACAGACGTCCAACTGTAACGCAATATTTAATTCGACGCTTTGTTATTTCAAAATATGGTTACGCCAAAATAAAGTCGAAAGATTACATTAGGGGGATTTTTTTTTCTTAACTACCTTATAGTTTGAGTTTTATTAGTGGAAAAAATGTGTAAAAATGTGTCATTAGGTCATTTTAAACGATTTATTAATCATCTTTGCGGAGCTATGAGACTAGGCTTGATGAGAACTAGCAGCGAGCGTTCTTATTTTCCTACGTACTTTTCTTTCCCCTCTTTCTTATTGACATGGCAAAGGGTGGTTGTAGGGGAAGGGTGACAGGGAGTATACGTTTAGGGAGAAGAGATAAGTAGTCACATAAAACGACACAAACTATTGTATTTTAAGCGGTGTGGCCTGACAGCGATAGATACTTTCTCGCTGACAGAGGTGAAAACGTTCGTTGGAAATGTTCCTCTTTCCGTTATAGTGCGAAAGAAAGCGCGCGGCGACTCTCGGCTAGACGGTGAGTTGCCCCGGCGTTGATCCGGGATTGCAGATCCCGCCAACATCCGCCATATGTGTCTTGTCCTTGCGAGGAAAAAAACAACGCCTTAGCGTCGCGCGCAGGATGCCTGTGTCCTTCGAGTCTACTGACCGGGTTTACCGGGAGCACGCACGCTCTAAAAGAGACAGGCAGACCTTCGAGACGGTCGAGAAGAAAGAGAAAGAAAAAAAAAAACTAAAAGCTCCCGGATCTTTTTCTCAAAAAAAATGTGGCCGTTTTCCGGTTCCCCGTATTGGGGATATCAACGCCAACGCCAGTTTGGTTTCGGCTTAACTTTGCGGAGGTTCTAGCTGACGTCTTATTTAGTATAAAAGCTATGGCGATGGTCTCCTTAATTTATCAGTTGCGGTCTAATCGAAACTCTTACGTTTGTTTGTGCTTTAGTGTTCTATACGCGTTTATTTTATACTTTTTTTATGCATCACTAGGGTTCATATCTTGACGATTAATTCTCAGTGGAATTTCAATGAAATTTCTCTTAGGTCGTAACGAACCTTACACTTTTTTTAAATGTCGCGTGCAACACCCGAGTTCTTTTATGTTTCCGTCTTTCGTTCGGACATCAATATCATCTGTGCCTTTAAGATACCACAAGAAAATGATGTGTGATTATTAAATGGACGGTGCGAGAATATCTCCCACTCATTGGCGTTTCGTGGAGTATTTCCAGGATAAGCAGTGTTAGTTTATAAACTGTCTCTGGGAATTGTCCTCGTCACTCAGTAGAACACTCATTGACCATGCATACCCATGTGAGGTATGTAGAGCAGAGTCTGTGTATGGTTGATCAGATGGGAACCTAGTGGGTGAGAACATATCACAGGTACGGTGTCAACATGCCCTGATAGTGCGTTTCAGTGGTCGAACGGTCTAGGCTAAAACGTCACTCCTGTAATATACAGAACTGCCATTGGCGGAGGGTTTGAATTTTGAATCCAGGTTTGGTATAAGCCTGCTGAAGTAGGTTCTTTTCCCTAAGTGGTTTTTTGGTCCCCCTCCACGAAATTGCGGACACACTTCCTCTCATATTCAACCTTCCTTATTTATCCTTAATAAATTAGTGTAATTTGTTTACTTGTTCCTAAAACCATTTGTTTAGCTAGTACACAAGCGTATTACTTGAACGGGTAGTAAGACGTGGTGCTAAAAAAAATCTGCTTACCCTGGTGACACTCCACGACACGCCACTGCTTCTGACTTGTTCCGAAATGATCTGAGATATTTCAGACTAAAACTTTTCGAGTTTTTCTTTATCATACGCTCTCAAGAAAACAACAACTGCGATGTGATTCATTTGGATGTCGACATTAATATTTTAGTAATTAAGACTTTAGGTGGGGTGTTAATAATTATATTGGTTGATAGGTTATGTTTAATTTTTGTATTAGAAGCATTATTAAATGTTTAAAATAAAATGTTTTCGGTGCGCCATGCTTTACTACTCGTCCGGCAGGAATAAGGGAGAAACGATTTATGATTTAGTAATCAACCCCTCGGTTTATCCGTCTTTGATTCAAACCCCGACCTGCACGTCACAGGTAAACCAAGCAACACGAGACTGATGTCTTAGTACGTGTGACCATTGATGCGATGATTAAAAAACTTATTTGTAAATATTAGTACAGACGGTTTTTTCGAACATTATTATTTTGTGATTTATGTGATGCGTCGCTTATTTTAGTAATAAAAATGTTTTTTCATTTTTTCACTCAACATATTTAGCATTACGTTTAGGTATTTTCACACACAGCTGTTACAGATGTTCCACATATTATGTGTCACCCATACCAGTGGACATGAGGACTTAGTCATCAGCTTTGTTTTGTCTGTTTTGCTTCTGACCGAATGGTCGTCGTTTGAATCTTTGTATATTGTACTGAGGTGTTTTTTTAATTAATGATTTTATACTCTCCCTCCACTCTTTAAAGTTATACCTTTTTCATCCTTATGCCATTAGTATAAATATGTGAATAGCCCCAAAAAAATACTATTTTAGACGAGTTTATTTTATGTATTAATAATTTGATGGGTAAATATTTTGAAAATAAATGTAATACAGTACTATTAAATCATCGAAATACTTATCATAAAGCACCAAGATCCCACTGCCATTCGATAGCGTGTGAAATAATTAACACCGGTTAGATTAGATATAACCGCTTCTTATCCGTACATTTTAAGAATATAATTAGTTCTCGCTGTTGCTCAAGAGATGGCGGTAAAGTGTGAATTCTTGCATCTTGTGTAGATGTTTGCCTGTTTTAAGGGGTTACCATTCTTTGTATAAACTTGAAGAAAGTAAAGCTCTAATTTGAAATTATTTTCCATTGCTTTTATTATATCTTTAAAAAAAACTTGAATTTTGTTTACCTACGCATTATTTTATCACTATTAAACCTTAAGGAAAATCTTATCTAATTTTTAAGGTGTTGGACAATAAAAAACAACAGTGAAAAATTAATTTCCTTTGATATACATTTCTAGGTTTATTTCTTTATACTTATGCCGTTAAAATTCTACAAATTTAGATATTAGTTTGCTAGAGCTTTTTCCAAAATCTAAGCAGAAATAATGTTAAAGATTCCAAACATAATATTTCGGTTCATTTGTCAGCATTTTTGTCAGCATTTTATTTTACATACTAATGTAATATTTATTTGTTTTTAAACATATTTTTGCTACTACTTTGAAGGCATTTTATCTTTAAAGGTAGGCCAACTTTTCTTTCGTTTTTATTCTCGTTTTAGTATCCCCTTATTGGTTTCGATTGTCTTTTAAATTCGTTTGAACTTTTTTTCTTTTTGTATATCATTTAAGTGTAAATATTTTACTTTTAAGCATTTGATAAACTTAGTCTCTTTTTTCCATGGTGCAGTTTAGCTATACATTTTTCATCAAATTTACGAAATAATGGAGGAAGTACAATAAAATAGTGACATTAGAATTAAATTTAAGTTCTTTAAGTGTGTACAACGTGTAATACATGTAATATTAACTTGCTTCTAATTCCAAATAATAACGGTAAAAATACATCATTTAAAATGTTTCGATATAAAGTATTGACTTTAATCCACTTTTACCATGGCTAAATTTTTTTCAGATATTATTTTTTACCAAAATAGTTGTTTAAATTCGCTTTGAGATTTGCATAATATAGATTTACAGTTCAATTTTCAGAGGTAAGAGCCTTTTCTATAATACAAACATATTTTTCTGCAGTGAAAATGTTAATATATAAGTATCAAAAGTGGAATGACTTGTTTTATGAATATGTGAAAGTATATTTATTAACTTTTCTTTAAGGGCATTTCTTTGAACTTTAGCTAGTATTTGAACATTTTATTTACTTGAATCCGGACCTATAACCTTTTAAGACATATCTACCACAGTCAACTGATAGTCTTGTAAAACCACAGAATTTTTTTTAGTGGAAAACCATTTTGGAAAAACCACCCTCATTATACCTGACCAAGATTCGAACCTCGATAACTCCATCATCGACATTCTAGTCTACTGCGAGATTAGCGCATTAGACCATGAAGCAAGTAGCAGTCTTTTGTTCACTTTATTTTAACTATGCCTGTGTATTGTGCAAAGTAATACTTGGTATTTTTAGACACACTATTAACATTATATAAATATTGCCTAGTGAGATAATTGTTCAGGTAAATGTAAATACACACCTTTATTGTGAAAATGCGAAAATAAAAGTCAATTTTTGTTTGGGGAGGTTCGTAGCTGATTCACGTGACAAAACTTAAATGTTCAGAACCGTAATCACAAGAGTTACTCCGTTTTTCAAAATATCCTACTATATTATCAATTTGTTTTGATAAAACTATTTTTTTAAATTAGATCTAGTGTAAATAATAACTTACAGTAGGACTATCTAAATATATTATCTATTTAAGTTCCAAATTTTAAAAAAATTGTAGAAACATACATGATTTCTTGTATTTTTTTGAGTAATATTTTAATTTTTTCTTAACATCGGGGTTTTAAGTCAGTATAATGGCAAAAGGGAAAAATTCTATGACTAAATTGAAGCGTTTCCTGTGAAATTAGTATTATTTTGCATTACTTGATGGATTTTTTAATATAAAACTATAAAATTGCATTCATACAAGTTAACTGCGTGTTAATTTACAACATATATATTACATTATATATGATTTAGTCAATTATTTACATCCATATGGTAGAAATTTAGGTCAATGCTGCTTATATAAAAAGCCACTTATTACTTACTATGATTGTATCGAGTAATAATTTCTGTATTTTATTTTAAACAATCTTTATTTAACATAATTTTATTTCACAGCTTCGCTTTGCAATTCTTAAAAATTGCACAATATACTGCGCCGTATATATTTTACCTATTTGTCCCCATCATTGCTTGTGTAAGACACTTTCATAACAAAATGGCGGCTGCTTGTAGCTTACGCGATTCATCTTAATTTAACCTTAGCGAGTATAAAAAAAAAGGCATGTCTTTCAAACTTTTATGAGGCGTAGAAGAAATATTTTTCCACCAAATATTTTAATTTTAGTTACTGTTTTCTATTATAGATATTTATCTTTGTAGAATCAAAGCTGCAATGGTTTTCTATTGAAGATTTGGATTCATGTAAAATTAATACTTCAAGAATTTGCCTAGTGCTTATTCGTTTATACGTTTATTTTAACTTTTTAATAAGATTATTTACATATTTACTATTGATTGAATTATATCTCAATGTATCAACTATAGTAATATTTTCTAAACATGACGTGTTATAGGCTAATAGGCCTACAGCCTCTAATTTTTGTGTAATAAGGAATTTCTTTTATCTTATGACTTTACAATAGACTCTGGAAAATGGTTAATTAAAAAAAATGAATGCATTTGCTTTTTTTTTACAAATATTAATGTGATTTAAAAACAGTAGGTACATTTTCGAAAATTTCGATGTTTTAGCAATAAATATGCCTTTTAATATTAGATCAGCTTTGATCAAGTTTTGTGTTTTAAAACAATTACCTTACACTTAAACTTTTGAACTGAGTAAGCAACCATATTTTGTGTTAATTAATTTATTATTGTTGTCTAAAGTTATTAATAAAATGTGACCTAAATTTTATTTTAGGCAGATTATGAGTATTGTAAGATATATGTGTATTTTTTTAGATGAGTTTTAAGCTCTTAAATAGAATAAGATACCTATATGTTAGACCCATTTTGATAGTTGAGAAATGAAAAACACTTAACCAACTTTACAAAATGGTTAAAATGTTTATATAACATAGTTTTATTTATACAACTTAATAACCTGTGGAAATATCCAAGTTTCTATTAAAATCCAGACATTTAATGGCGTCTAAAATATCTGAATATTTGTGTGCATGTTTATATTATAGGCTTGTAATTAATTTCTTATACTCGAATTGGTTGAGTAGTTATAAGTGTGCTCTGCTCGTTTAAGTTTGTTTGTAAGCCGCGTGCTGTGTACAGAAAATGCAAATTAAATACACTATTAATATTACTAATTTCTGTACATTTCGGTGCACAGTGAAAAATTAAATTCTTTCTAAGAAATTGACCATTTAAGTACTGTAGGTTTTAATTGGGACTAAGGTTTATACGAAGATCTTCTTGGTACTTTATAATAAATAACGTCGAATTAGTTGTGTTCTAAGATATTAAAGACATAAAATTATCTAAACTCGGGCAGAATGGTGTCTTCCCAACATTGGAAGGATTTTTACTGTGACTTAACTAGTTAAGAACTGTAAGCCAAGCAATGAAATACAAATTGATACAAATTCTTTTGCCATTATCAGCTTTTATACAGTTAGTAAACATTAATATTAGCATTCATTAAATTCGGAGGGGGAATAAAGCTCTAATAAGCCCTGGTTTGATCCAAGGCAGGGCCTTAAATACAAATTTAAAAAAATAATATATATATGTATATATGTTTGCCACTAACCAAGGTTCTACAATCTACATGATGTCCTACAGACTGAACAACCCGGAGAGCAAAGACAAATTAAAGATTTTCCTGGTTCATAGAAACATCTAGAAGTCATAAAATTATGTGACATAATTTGTAATCTTTCAAATTTAAATTAGGTTTCTTGATAAGCTACCAATTTGAAAAATACCTGTCAAATGTGTTTTTTTATGTATAATAGATATAAAAAGGTAAAATTTAATAACCCGTCTCAGTGGCGAAGTTAGCTAACGCGCTAGTCGTGTTGAGCTCGACAGCCGAGGACGGGAAGATTGAGGTTCGAATCTCGGTCGGGTGAACTGGGGGTGGCTTTTCCTAAATGGTTTTCACTCTCCCTCCACGCAAATGCGGGTTCACTTCCTCTAAATTCAACCTTCCCAATTCCTAATCCGTTAGCGTAATTAGTAATTAATCGTATAATCCGAACGGGTAGTAAGACGCGGTACTAAATAAAAAAAATACAAATTTAATGGCTCTATGATTTTGTTTAATGCGCATTCTTATACCTTAGCCTAGTCGGTAGTATGTTTGATTATTGATATAGTGGCCCCGGTCTCATTTCTGACAGGGCTGTATATTTATAATAATTGTAAAAATTGACTTATTCCTTTTCACTAAATGGTTAAATAACTGTCTGGAGCTTGGTTATATTGTTAATTATATGACTAACAATAACAGCCAATATAATGGCAAACAACGTACAGCAATTTTTAATATTATAGTTCAGACACGTCAAAGAAATAAAGAAAACTATTCCAAGGACCTGCTTTTTGAATATTTATGGAAAGAGTAGTCATAAGAAAACATCGTATTTGCAACAGTCGAGATAAATATTTGGATGTTACTGGCCTGACATCAGCTTGGAGAAACTATTACTCAGTCTGGGAAACCTAAAAAGGTAAAAGAATTTTCCATTTTATTTTGGCCTGGCACCCTGAAAATAGATATTTGATCTAGGGTTGTGTCTTTATTTGTTATCTTAGGTTAAGTTAGTTTGTGAACCATGTGCTGATATAAATCTATGTTTAAAAATGTTTCTTCGATTGTTTCAAGTAAAATAATAATTTAATAAATGTGTAAGCCGTAAAATTTTTTTTATAAGCATATAACAGATTACAATAAAAGCGATGTAAGCGTCTCTTTTTACCCCTAAGCATGCACATTCCGTCAAGTGTTTCGTGAACGCCGTTTATTGACAACCATCCGTCGAGCCCAAAATATATTAGATCTATTTTCCTTGTATTCATACACATAGGGGTGTGTTTTGCGGCTGTCACGTTTGATACATGGTCACTACTTTCATATACCTTTGTCATTGATGTTCCAAGTTACATTATTTTATTTTTTGGGGGCCACATATAATTGTTATGACATGCGTTTATAAGGGTCAGCGTAAATCCCACATTAAAGTTTGGTCACGAGCTCCTTGGGAATTGTAAACATGGCGTACTGATGTTGTTGTTGTTTTTGTTATTATTATTATTATTATTATTATTATTATTATCATCATCACCGCGTCTTACTACCCGTTCGGGTTGTACACACTTCCGCTAATGTGCAATGGTAGGGTGATTGTGAGATGAAATGGAGGACCTACAGTTTAACGTGGAATCCGAACCACGGTGGAGAGCTTGGCATTCCTCACATTCACAAGTTGTGATTAATACACGTCCTGTCAGAGGTGAAGGAATGGTTTGGCAATCAGATAAATCTGTGCTGGGACCTAGGATTGAACCCCGGACCCTCAGCACAGAAGTCTGACACCTTACTCCTAGACCACCAGGTCACCTACTGGTGTGATAACCTTGCCCCAGCTGTTGTAGCGCTCCATTTAGGATGGCTAACCTAGCATAGCTTAACCTAACCTAAGCAAACCTAACCTATAATAGGAGGCAAAAATATTGATGGGGCCGAATTAATAATTATCTACCCGCAGGTCTATTATCTGTTAGTCCTCCTGGTCATTGATCGTGGCCCAACTAAGCTATTACGATAATCCTCCTGGTAAGTGATCGTAGCCCAACTAAGCTATGACGATAATCATCCTGGTAAGTGATCGTGGCCCAACTAAGCTATGACGATAATCATCCTGGTCAGTTATCGTGTCCCAACTAAGCTATGAATTTTTGGGACAAGGGTTCCTGTGGCCCAACTGTTATGCGACATTTTTTTTCCATATCCTAAAAAACGTTAAGGGGTTGGGTAAAAACAGGCGCTCACACCATCTACACCGCCCCAACAAGAGCTGAATATGAGAATGTTTCGATACAAAGCCGTGATTAGGAAATGGATCACACCTCCATAGAAGACTGAATACTACCGATCTGATTGGACAACTTGTCTAAAAGTATTGCGCACTCTCTCTCTCTCAGTTTTTTTTATAAGGAGTGAAACCCGAGTCGCATGAGAGCCAGAAAATTGAGTTCAGCAGTTTCTACTGACTTAGAACGGCCCCCTCCGCCCCTCTCAGTAATTGCTTCATTTGTCGAGGGTGTGTCCGATGTGTCGACAAGTCAAAGTGACTCAACGCCTTAAAATTAATTATCGCTTTCCACATGATGGAATATTATATTCGTACACTTGTGAATGTGGAGGAGTAGGATTCTTGAAGAAAGGCACTTTTTTTGGTAAAAAACGAATTCTTATTTACTTTCAACATTAATACTAATTTACTTTATTAATAGTGTTATTTCATACTCATTTCATACTCATCTTCATAATTATCATATAAATAAAATATAATGTTGGTTTGTGTGTGTGTGTGTGTGTGTGTAAACGCTAGAACATCAAAACCAAAAAACCTGAAAAGCTGGAACTTGGAAAACGTATTTAGGGGAACCCGATACTATAATAAGAGCGTTTTAAATATTTATTTTACAGTTGTTACGAGACTGCCATTTTAAACCATTTGAACAACGGCTATTATTTATGAATATAATTTACTATTTGATTTAATATTAATTATTATTTTTTAGTGATTTGATCACAAAAGAAAATAATTTTTACGGTGCACCGCGTGCGTGCGCAGACTTTCTCTTTTATCTTAAAATGGAGACACTTACTAAAAAATCTTCAGGTTTGTGAGACGAAATTATATACATTGCCCATTGTTGCAGAAAAATTCCACCAAAGTGCACTATGCAGAAATATCGAGAAAAGAGGAACATCTCTGTCCACCAAAGAACATAATCAATTTTACACTTAAAAGTCTTATTGATAATATATATAGGCCTATAAATATATTTCTTATGGATAGTACTACAACTTTACAGTGATAAGTTAATTCTTATCTCAAATATTTGCGGAGATTTGATTAAATTTGGAAATTTCTACCAATGTTAAGTACCCTCAAAGTAATTTTCTTGAGAAAATATGAATTTGTTTCGTTTGTAATGTTAAACAGTGCCTATACAAAATTTAATCAAAACCAAAACTACGAGAAAATAGATTTTTTTGTTTTGTTTTTGCCCCTCAGTAAACCACCCTTAATTTTAGGGCTGGATATCTAATTCCAAAATCTCCTCGGGAAAACTTATGAAAACCCTTGGTACTAGGTTTTAACCCGATTGGTAAAATGTTTTTGGCTCTAGGCCGAGATACAGACAGACAGACGGCATCGCGAAACAACTTTTTCGATTTCAAGGGTTCATGAAACGTCGACATTTATAAAATATCGAGTTGGATTTTTTTCTTTTTACGATCCCAATACTTCTCTCTCCAAGGGGTCGAAAAAACTAAATATCAACTTCAAATCCAAGGAGAAATGACAGGAGATTATAATATAGCCATTTGTTTTTTTAGTTTAGTTTTGTTTCGTATTCACACTTGTAGGTAAAAAGTGTTCTTTTCTTCTTCTGTGTAAAAGGCAGATAAAACGACATACTATAAACATATATTATAATCAAATATATAAAATAAAATGTATTTGTGTGTTAGCTCCGTATCTTCTGGACCAAAAAAACTTTGTACTTAAGGCTGATTTTTTTTTTGCATAATATATTCAAAGCCGAACAATGGTATTAAAACGTTTGATCACCATTGTGGGTTATAATATAAATAATTTATAGAACGCCTAATGCCTCAGACAGTTTGATCACAAGTGCGGGTTTAACATTTACATAATATTATATTAAAAGTTTAACAAATTCGACCACTTGATCACTAGCGCGGGTAACTCCAAAACCAAGAAATCTAAAAAGCTGAAAAATTAGACCTATATTTATCTAAGGAAACCTGAAGGTGTGATCCTCTAGTTTATTGTTTTATCCTATGATATAGGCACATGTGTATTTATCAGAGATAAGTTGAATCATATATTTCTCGAATCCGAGCATTAAATTTTCTTTCAAAACTAAAATTCAAATTCGAATACTCGAGTCTTTAAAAATGTACAGTTTTAGTTAAAGTGAACAGATTAAAAAATATAATTTAAAAAAGTTGCCACAGACAAATTGTTTCGTTTGTCAAACCTATTACCTCATAAACAACAAAGAAAACACTTTTGACGTAAATTATTAAAAATTATTCAATTTGGTTACTCTTCCAACTACACAAGTCAATACAATTTGCTTTTGCCAATTGTTTAGAATTGTTATTTTTAGTCAAGATCTTCATAATTAATTTTATATTCGAGATAATTTTTTTGAGATTTCTACGAATCTAGAAACTCTGAAATACCATAAGGACTGCTTTACCGCCAGTTCTGGTTGCTGTAAAACTAAGAGAAATATAATATAAAGCTAAAATTTGGCATAGGCCTACTTACGTAAGGAATTCTTAGGATGTGCTCCTTAGGCCATAATCTATTTTTTAAACCACGTGATCATTGGTATGGGTAGCTCCAAAACTACGAAACACAGCGAGTGAAACTTTACATGCAGTTGAACTTGGTTATAGCGACAAAATATCCTCGTTATAATTATTTATTTATTTGAGCTATTTAACGTGCACTTTCTGAACCGATTGATTATATCAGCACACGAGAATTTCTATGAGTTAGAGCGAAAGGGCCTACCAATTTCGCCGGGAAATATATTTTCATAATTATACCTTCCAGAGTTCTTTTACACGCCACAATCGACATGAGACCGATGGTTTTACTTCCCCTCCGAAGGAAGGTGTGCTACGGCTCTTTATCGCTCAAGATAAATCCGTTGACCCCGGTTGGGTTTGAACCCACGCATATCTGGTCCTAAGGCGAGCACTTTAGGCCAAGACCACTCAGTTCGACCATCCAGTTCTGATGATGTTCCTGAATTAAATAGGAGTAGGTTATTGACTCTTAAGTGCTGATTAGGAATCCAACTTAGTTGCGTACATAATAAAAATGTAAGACATTGGTTTTGGTTTAACAGCAAGTGAGGTACACCTACAGGCTTTCAAATCGATGGAAAAGAGTGTGAGGAAAAATCCTCTCAAGAATAAAGAAGGTATAGTGTGTTGGGATTGTTGGAATGGTGAGCATTGGATTCAATATGTAACATGTAATTTATAGTTTCATGAGAAATGCCAGAGACTGCCCCGTTACCGAATACATTTTCAGGTGTCTAGATGCAGTGAATATTATTACTAAAAATATAGGCCTATTAATAAGTACCTTTCATAAAATATACGTGGGTACATGGTCAACCTTTCTGTGTATATTAGTCCTATATTCTAGCCCATTTGAAATCACTTTACTCCATTTTCTTACTATTGCCAAATTAACCCAATACACTGTCAAATTAGCAGAGTACATGTTTGAATATTTAAAAAAAAATCTTAAAAATACAGTTTATATTTTAATGACAATTTTATTAGTGATATTGCTTAACATTATGGTCGCAAAGCCTTTTAGGTCATTAAATTAGTAAAAAAACTAAAACAAATAGTCCAGAATTATCGGAGTCGCCCCTAATATTAAGCCATAGCTCGAAAACAAAGTCAAATAAAACACATGTTTATAGGAACTTTTTTATTGTTTTTGTGTCACTTGTCCACCGCTGAAGTGGGTCTCACATGTTACGGTATCACCTGTAATGTTAAAAAGTTTACACTGCTCTCAATTTTACAATCCATTCTACGATTGTACACATAGTCTCATCTACATTCTCCGTAAGCTTCATATTTTTAATCTCCTTAAGTCATTATTTCTAATTTTGTGCACACACTCATTGTCCTTAACCACGTGAAATTTTGTCAGCCAATGAGGTAAAATATACTTTTAACGATCAAATTCGTTGAAATAAAACAATTTAATTAAATCCTAAGAACACAATCAACATTTTCATAATTTTTAATTTTTGTTTAATGCTCAGCTTCGTGAGGACAGATGAGGAGCTACTTGACTTAAAAAGTGGTGGCTCCGGTTTATAAAACAGAGATTTATGGCTGGAGGGTTCGTTGTGCTGACCACATGACAGCCTCTATCCGCGGAAGTTGGCAATATCTGCGCCAAACAGACGGTGGCCGTTCGATCGGTATGGTTCGATTGCGGAATGACGCTATGGAGGGTTTTTAGTTAAAAAACGATAACCCTAATATATTAAAGTTTCTTTTAATTTACTATTAAAGGTGGATAAATGAATATACAATAGGCTTAGAACATGGATACAGTATCATTTACTATCATTGAGGCGTTCATTTCGATTCACTTTTTCATATTCATGTTGGTTAATCTGTGATTGTTCCTCCTTAGCCGGACTTAAGAAAGTTTAAGTTGATTCAACTTCTACGGAATGCTGTGGACTTACGGACCTAGATTTGTAAACAGAGCAATATTTTTCTTTGGAATAAATCTCTTCTTATGGACTATTGAAATTACGGATACCAGGTACGTAGACGAGGATTTGCATACTTTTTTAGCACACCTAACAGCACAGAACTATCCGTTCGGGCTATATGCATATGCACTAATTACGTTAATGTGTTAAGGATGAATATGCTTAATTTAGAGGAAGTTTACCCGTACTTGCGTGGAGGGAGAGTGAAAAACCATTAAAATTCACTCAAAGTACACCCGTCCAGGACTCAAACCCCAATCTCCTCGTCATCGGTAATCCCTTCTATTGCGAACACCAAATCCGTATTTAATTGGGGGCTAAGACGGGCTCTTAAATATCATCCCCCACATATTTCCACCCTAAAAAACCCTAATAATTGATAACGAAATGACTTTGCTAGTTTTAACGTTTTCTAATTCACTGATCGTAAATAACTCAGGATCCGAACTGAACAAATATTTGTGTTTCGGTTGTACGACGAGACAAATTTGGCGTTCTGGCTCCCTTGTTTGCCGGCGTGATGGATGGAGTGGTTTCTCGGAACACGTTTTTGTTGTTTGATGTTTTTGTTGCGTGGCTGAGCTTTTCAAGTTGCCACTCTCGGCTTCTGTTCAGTGTTTATCATTGATCGATACTTCGCTTTGACCGCTGATGGTATTTGATGAGACGTCCAGACGGCTAAACGACTCTACTAACTCTCTTGCGCCTCTCACTTTCGACGTTAAGGCGAGAAAAGAACAATGTTTTTGTAGTTTTTATAGCAAAACATAATTGTCTTAATTAAATAAAATATTGCTCCAGTAGAAAGAATTTAATTTTCTTCACACGGTGATATCAACAGTTGTTGAATATCTGTCAAGAACATAGCAGCATTAGATGATAAACTTTTTAAACGAAGAGAAAAAGTTGTCATTGTAAGGACACCCTTGACAGATATTCAACAACTCTTAAGGTCATAGGGTGACCTGGTGGTCTAGGGGTAAGGTGTCAGACTTCTGTGCTGAGGGTCCGGGGTTCAATCCTCGGTCCCGGCACAGATTTAATCTGATTGCCAAACCTCTGACGAGACGTGTTTTAATCACAACTTGTGAATGTGTGGAGTGCCAGGCCTCCACCGTGGTTCGGATCCCACGTTAAACTGTAGGTCATCTATTTCATCTCACAATCACCCTACCATTACACATTAACGTAAGTGCGTATAACCCGAAGACGCGGTGCTAATAATAATAATAATAATAATAATAATAATAATAATAATAATAATAATAATAATGATGATGATGATGATGATGATGATGAATGATGATGATGATGATGATGATAATAATAATAGTAATAATAGTAGTAGTAGTAATAATAATAATAGTAATAATAATAATCATCATCATCTTAATCTTAAGGTCATCATGTGAAGTAAATTAAATTCTACCTTTCTATTGGAGAATAATTTTATTTATTTTGACCAAAAAAAGTTTTGATATAAATACCGCAAAAAACTTTACCTTTTCTCACGTCCTTTATACTCCCACCTTGGAGGTAAGCTCCACACTTCTCTAAAATAAAATAGACTTTATTTATTTGTGTTCCGAAAACGAATTTGAATCGTAGGAAAATGTCAAATATCGGGCGTTGGCCTGTATGGTCTATAATTCGCTTAACTCGCTCGCACTGTAAAAGTTCGTGGTTGACGGATGGACAGAGTTCGAATCTCGGCTGGGTTCATTTGATAAAAGTTTTTAACATGCAATTTTAACTGTGGTTTTCTCGTCCTCTTTCTACCTAAATGACGGTGTACTTTTTCTAAACTACTCTTTTCCTACCTTCCTCTTAATAATTGAGGTATTTTTCCACCGTGTCTTACTACCCGTTCGGGCTACCCGCATATCTACACGAATGAAGTATGGATGAAGAAGGTTGTGGCTCCATGGTGATATACATAAAGAATGAAAAGCTGAAAATTATCCAGAAATTCTTATTTTTGTTGGAAACTACAATTGTTCCCGACATCGAGGACCCATAACTTTTAAAATGAGAGTTCGTTTGTCGAAATCTGGTCAGCCATTTCCTCGTAATTTCTCTTACTAGAAACAGCCTTATCAAATGTATGTTAGATACAAAGTGACGGCTCTTTTCTCTTGCTAATAATTGGTTAATATGTGGAATTATTTTTAACTAAGAATATGAACATTTTACATTTTTACAGTGTGGCTCATTATTTTTAATGTTCAATGAGGCCCTTGTGATCAAACGAGTTTGACACGTCTACCTTAAACCATACCATCAAAGCGAGTATCAGCATGCCAAAAGGAGCAGCTACTATACCGATCATAGCCGCAAATTGGACCCGCGACCCAATGTTTGAGAAAAGGATGTTCTACCCACTGAGTCAACGTATAGTAAAGGTGTCAGTGCCGAAATACAAACAACGTTAAATTGTGGTCGTGAGGTATTCCAGTCAAGAGTTCACACCTTCTCACGAGGTGGACTCGACTGGACTAAGAGAGAACACCTTATCCACACGTTCTGGAGATTTATGGAAATCAGGGAAGTAATGTCACTTTTTTATTTTAGCACCGTGTCTTACTACCCGTTCGGGTTATACGCTTATGTACTAATCACGCGAATGGTTTTAAGGATCAGGAAGGTTATATTTAGAGAAAGTGTACCTGCATTGGCGTGGAGGTAGAGTGGGAAACCATTTTGTAAAAAACCTCCTCAGTACACCCGACCGAGATTCGAACCTTGATCTCCCCGTCACCTAGATCAAACTCACTCAACCTCGTGAGGACAAATGAGGAGCTACTTGGATAAAGTAGTAGCAGCTCTGGTTTAGAAAACTGAAATTAACGGCTGGAAGGCTCGTAGTGCTGATCACATGACACCCTCTATCCGCAAATGTTGGTGCTATCATCGCAAACGGTGGCGGACGCTCGCTCGTGGGCTTACTCCATGGAGTTTTTTTTTTCCTCTTTAAAAGTTTCTTTCTACCAAAATTCTACTGCAGCGCACTTACGGTCTTCTTAATTATTCCGAAGTGAATTATTTTCTCGTTCGGTGGCGCATTAACAGTAGCAAAATCAAGTTGATATTCACCAGGACACGTTTTTGACATAATAGAAGTAAATTAGTAAGAGGAACGTGGAAATATTTCGGAAGCATTGTCTTATTTTAATGTTTGAAACAAAGGGAATATGGCGTGCGTTTGTTACTGGGCGACATGAACTTGGCAACTTGGTTGCTTCACGACAATTCTTTGTTAAGGTAAAAAACATCCTATCTCCCCTCCCCACACCCCTCGTTTTTATAATTAGGAAGAGTGGATTGGGATACTAGGTAGTTTTTAAAGGTATCCTCTTGTATATACTAGACATTGGACTGTCGAACCCTCGAATCCTTATGAAAATTCGAGTTTTGAAGATTCAAGAAAAATAATATATAATCCAAAATGCGTTGTTTTTCTTCGATCTCAGAATTTAAATTAGGCCTGGAGCTAAAATAAAACATAATGGTAGTTTAGAAGAAAAAAAAAACCTCCATAGCATCAGACCGCGATTGAACCAGACCAACCGAAATACCACCGTCTGTTGGCGAAGACAGTACCAACCTCTGTGGATATAGGGTGTCATGTGATCAGCACAAAGAGTCCTACGGCCTTTAATCTCAGTTTTCTAGAACTGGAGCCACCACTTTTTCTGTCAAGTAACTCCCCGTTTGTCCTCAAGAGGCTAATCACAGAGACGGTCTAATGGTAGCTTTGTCCAAACTTAATTTACCAATTTACCAATTTACCAACCAGACCCCAGATTATTAATTTATCACATTGATTGTATGAATGTTGTAATGGATGCTTTATTACAAGAAATGTTAACATTTAGTTACTTTTTTTTCTCTCTCTCTGTAGTAGTCCTTTTTCTATTTTCTCATATTTTCATAATTTTTTTTTTCAAAATTTTGTTTTAAGTTTTAGTTTCGTAAAATAGTGTATTCGACTTAAAGTTTTCATTTTTGGCGTATTTCTCTATTTAATTGCATCCAAAATAGTCATCAAATGAGAATGAAGTATCTGACCAACACTTTGTTGCTTGTACATACTAAAAATTACAGAGTACTAACCCGTACTGGTGGACATGCGGACCAAGAATTCACTCTAGTCTTATGGTATTCCCCGAGATACAGGGATTACGATCAACTTAACGTTATGCGTATAACTTGAACGGAGTAAGACGCAGTTCTTAGAAAAAAACTTAGCGTTCACTTAACTTAAACGTAACGTAACGTTTCCCGTGTCTTTTTTTATTTATTTTTTATTGAAGCCATCACGATGCAGTGAACTTAACATACTCTTAACGTTCACTTAGTTAAAGTTACCCGCTTCGGTGGCCGCATGGTCAAACGGGCTACTGTCTTGTTAAACTATACTGACGATGACGGGGAGATCGAGCTTCGAATCTTGGTCGGGTGTACTTAGGGTGGTTTTTCCTAAATGTTTTTTCACACTCTTTTCACGCAAATATGGGTACACTTCCTATAAATATAATTTCCCTCATTCCTAAAACCATTAGCGTAATTAGTGCATAAGAGTATAACCCGAACGGGTAGTAAGACTCGATGCTAAAAAAATTAATAAATCATATAGTAATAGATCAACATTCCTGATATCAGAAGTTGAGGTTTTTAAGCCGTTTATCAAGTATGGTTTTATTTTATTTTACTTTGGAGGGGGCTACCGGAGTTCGTAGGTTACGACGTATTAATGGCCTCTTGTCTAATTGTAAGAGTAGCACCTTGACATCTAAAGCGCCGCTCACGTCTCTTCTAAGGAAAACAAAAGAGGGTGCCCCGTCAGGCATGAATCAGCAACTGATTCTCTAATGATTCGCTCGCAGACGTGGAAATGCTTTGCGCATCGATAAGAAATAAATAAACTAGAAGTTAATCTCGACCCGCACTTCTGGTAGGGGTTGACAAAACCCTTTTTCAAGCGGTGGTTACCGCCGGCGTTTAGAGATATCCGACTCTGACCGAGATTCGATCCCGAAAGTGTTTTTTATTCTTTGTCGTGGCCCCTAAGAGAAGGGAATATTATGATCGTCAAAAATGTTGAACTCTAAATTTTGGTGGATGTCGAGTCCCTGAAGCCGAAAAAGTAGTTTTCGAAATGTCGTTTGTGTGCTTGTATCTAGGCCTAGATTCAAAACAATTTTACCAATCGGGATAAAGCTTGGTATCCAGGGTTCTAGTAAGGTTCCCCAAAGGGGTTTTTTGAATTATTTATTAAATCCTAAAATTAAGAGCAGTTTACCTAAGGGTGAAAAGAGAAAAAAATCAATATACTTGAAAGAGCCTCCAGTGATTTTGATTAAAATTCGTATCTAAGCACTATTTGACATCACAAACAAAATGGCGGATCTCTTTTTTTGGGGGGGGGGGTGGAATTACTTAGAGGCTACTTTACACAAACGGATATCTCTTATTTTGATTACATCTTCGAGATACGAAATAACTTGCCATTGTGAAGTTGTAGGACTGATAAAAATAATTAATTTCTTTTTTTAAATGTTATAAAATAGAGCTTTGGTAAATAAGTAGTTAAAAATGCACAGAACTTCTAATAAGTATCTGTAACAGTGTATATTATTTCTTTTCACTTATCATATGATTAATCATAGGCAGTTATTGCTTTGTCTATGGATTCCGCCGTTTTGTGCACTTAGTTACTTGCTACGGTTTTGTTTCTAATTTATAATTATTTAAATTTTTTCTTAGCATCGCGTCTTACTACCCGTTCGGGTTATACGCTTAGGTACTAATTACGCAAATGGTTTTAGGTATTAGGAAGACTATATATATAGAAAATATACCTGCATTTGCGTACGAGGGAGATTTGAAAACCATTTAAAAACACTTCAGTACATCTGACCGGGATTTGAACCCGATCCCCCCCGTCATTGGCGGTCTAATATATTGTGAGTGTGTCGGCCTAGACCATGTGGCCACTGAAGCAAGTTTTATTTATTTTATCTCCGTGACTTACTAGAGGGCTATATCATAATTAATCTAATGGGGTAAAGAGGAGGAAGGAAGCATTTTAGAGGTAATTTATCCACATTTGCTTGGAAAGAGAGTGGGAAACCGTTTAGGAAACAACACCCTTAATAGACCCGATTGGGATTTGAACCCCGATCTCCCCGTCATAAACAGGTCAGTTTTACATGATAATGACGCCTTAGACCGTTCGGCCACCGAAGCGGGTCCCAAAGCAGGTTAATTAGAGGTAAGTCGTATTGAGATGGGCTCTTGATTTGGTTTTTTTCTGTTATAAAGCTAAATACGCTGTTAGTCACTACTGATACTAGGACGTAAGATTAAAGTCATTGCGCCTTAAGGATAGCCTTTTAGAGCATTTAAAAAATAAATACAGGATGACCCATATTGACAAAAAGGTCACCAACTTATTTATCGCATAGCCATAGTCTTGTGTATATATTATATCTTAAATTAGAGAGATGTATAGAATATGGATTGGCGTATGACGGCTTGAAAGAAAATCTTAACTTTTTTTTTTAATTTTCAATTAATTTTCATCCAAGGGCGACTCGACTTTATAAGTACGATAGTCTCATAGCATTGTGAGGTTTAGTGGACAAAATAATAGCCTACAGGCTGTCGATAAATTATTCACCCCATTATGGGCATTAATACATTCGTTATCTTAGTAGCTATTTGATTAACTGAGTTATTAACTGAACTGTGGTGGTATTCTTTAGTAAAACAAAAGTGTCTTTAGTTGTGCTATTGATTATCGCGAACCGTTTTAAGATAGCTCCCAAAATAGCTTATTATAAAGGCTTATAATGATGGGATAATTTATGGACATCTTATATATATATATATATACACATTTTTTCTAATAAAAATAAAAGTGACTCATTACTATTTTAATTGATGTCAAAGGCAATCTATGTAGAGTATGTGTTATTTTAGTTACTAAGAAAACTCCTTCATTTTAATGGTTGACTTAAAAACCTTCACATATATGACTGTTTTATCGGTTTTTCAAATCTCCTCTTAAAATTCACTTTAGCAAAACACTATGTGAAAAAATTATCCCCAGTGACACCGGTCGGTAACGAACGTAGGGATTCTCACCATAAAATAAGTACCGCTAATTGCTCCTCTGACATTCGCTTGCCTAACAACTCTTAATTTACTATCATACTGCTGTCCATAGTCATGAAAACATTTTATAGAACAACCCTTTCTAAAGTTCATAAAATAAGTGCACAAAATGGCACATGTAATAAAGTTTTAGAAACATTAGATAATTAATCATTTACAATATACTCAATAACTATTAAACTAACCACTGCCCCTAAGCCAGACGTGACCAACATATATCTGTGGGTGTGACGTCATTCGAGCCACGACACATGTGTAGATTGTTAATACTTTTTTTTAGTACCGCGTCTTACTACCCGTTTGGGTTGTATGTCTAAGTAATAATTATGCCAATGGGTTAAGGATGGATAAGGATAAATTTAAATGAATGGTACCTGCGTTTACTTGGAGGGAAAGTGGAAAACCCTATTGGGGGAAAAAACCTTAGTACAAACGAACGAGATTCGAATCCTGATCTCCCCATCACTGGTAGTCTAATATACGCCTTAGACCACGCGGCCACCGAAGCGGGTATCTTACTAATATTCAATTAATTGAAAAATGAGATCCTGGACATGGGAATCGAATCCGGGACTTTTCAGGATGTGTGCGTCCATGCTCTATTACTGAGCCACCCTGGTTCTTCTCGTATTCAGGGCCATCTTTCACCTTAATTGATAATAATTACTAGATAATGCCACCTTTGACATAGTTACAAGTCAAGATAGAATTTCCTATGATGTATGTTTTATTTGGTGAATTTTAAAGATATAACATTGAAACAAAAACCAAACAGTTATGTTAATAACAGTAAAATGGTGTCTGTATGTAAGTATGTATATCTACCCAGAGGATTTCTTAATACTGCTCAGTGAAATAGAAAGTTGAAATTTGATGAAGTTGTAGAAGCACCACTCAAAAGGTGCGCAAAGCTTTCAAACTTGCAAACTGATTAAACATAAATAATTTATTTATTTAATAATTTTAGTTAGTCGACATGTTATTTGCACTTCAAAGGCAGGGAGAAATTATAATATATATTTATTCCAATGTCAAATACAAAGATCAATAGCAGATTGATTATAATATATTGACATAATTAATAGTTTTGGTTTTTGTTTTGTATTTATATTAGTAAACAAAAAAGTGTTTATTTAACAAATAAAAACCATACAAGTACTAACGTTCAACAAATCCTCTTCAGTGGCCGAATAGTCTAAGGTGTTACTCTCGCATTAGACTAGATTGCCGATGACGGGGAGATTGAGGTTCGAATCTCGGTCGGTTGTACTAAGGGTTGTTTTTCCTAAATTGTTTCCCACTCTTTCTCCACTCTCCCTACACTCAAATGTGGGTACACTTCCTATAAATATAACCGTCTTAATCCCTAACATCATTAACTTAATTAGTGCATAAGCGGATAACCCGAATGGGTATTAAGACGTGGTGCTAAAAAAAGTTCAACAACCTATTTAATATAAGGCTAGACTAACATACGCATGTATTAAGACAAATCCCTGATTACTCTAATTAAAAGGCATCTTGAAAATGAAAGAGTGTGTGAGGATACATTGACAGACAAATCTAGTTTAGTGAAAATACTATGAATATCATCTCAAGCTACTCTTTGCCCTCATCTGTATATTTGGTTCATCGGCCGATCCTAAGAAGATATGATAAGTTTTCTTTGATATCTTCACAGAGTAATTTAACATGAAACCCAATAATCTTAACCCCTTATGTTTTGTTTGATTGTGAAACTTTGGCTCTCCCCAATACGCAACACATTACTGATCTTACAAGGCATAAAGTGGGAAGACTTTAACTAGAGGAAGCCTCCAAGATATTTCTGACATGAACAAAGAAGAAAAAGTCTGCAAAAGCATGTATTTGACATTGAACACAGAACAAAACTTTCTTTAGCATGACATTGAATGTTGTAACCGTCATCAGAGTCCAAACTTCAAATAAAGGTTGAGTCAACCATGGCTACAAGTCATACCATAAGTATATAACATTTCTTGCAGAATAGGCTAAAATGAACAATCATTTCCCATTTTGGAGATGAATTCAGGTAAAGTTTATAACTACTGCCACATGCTCATAGGAAATCATCATCATCAACTGTTTCCAACTCGTGGCCGGGCCAGTTTAGTAAAATGCCTCCATCTTCCTCTATCTTTCCACCATTTTTCTCCTCTCACTTGAACACTTTCTGTTATCTGCTCCTCCCATCTCATTCTTGGCCTCCCTTGTGGTCTTTTCCCCACATACTTTATTTCCATAATTTTCTTTGTCATCCTCTCTCTCTCCATCTTCATTACATGCTCATACCATCTCAATTTTGCTTTTTCTACTTTCTTACGTACAGTACACCCTCTATTCTCATTCACCAATGGTCCAAACAAGTACGACTCTCAAAACTCTCAGCTGTGGAAGGAGTTTAAAATTATCAATTGAAACAATAATTTACGGTAAATCGACAGTTGGCCAATGCAATTGAGTGATGAAAAATTTAAAGAATATAGTTTTAAATAATATATTGAAGGGCCATAGTAAATATTGACACTCGGCTTGGTAGTTCACGAAACACTTGGAAATAGACTTAGCCCAACTGATATTTCGAATGGACACTCTGTGTTGCGAAATGACAAAGTTACACAAATAAACGAATAGGTGTTTAGTTTTTTTTTATATATATAAGGAGAGGTCCATTGTTAAATTAGTGTGAGCTCAGTTGACTATAAAGACGAGCAGAAAAAAGGCAACTATCAAGTAAAGCTTTTAAACATTTTTACGCTCTCTAAAATACCGTCGCACAGATTAAACTTAAAAATAGGCAGTATAGTAATGCTCCTCGGGTACTTAAATACTAAACAGGACCTATTTAATGGAACTGCCTAGCAGTATAAGCCATGCAACATTTTTAACAGGTTTCTCTCAAGGGAATTTATGCTTCTTACCGAGAGTTGATTTGACACCAGTAGACCCCGGCCTCCCCTATATTTCTATATTTTGAGATAAATTACTATCAGTTAGCTTAAAGTTCAAACCTTGGACATGGTTGAACTCTATCTTTCTACCCACGCCTGTTATAGGCCTACATAGCCTTTTCATATACAATTTATAATTCATTCAATAAAATCGAATTAATTTAGCTCATTCTCATTTTATCCGCTTTTACGACAGAAATATACTTTATTAAAAACAAAGCCTAACATTATAAGCGCTTATCAAATGAAGGTTAGGCTTTGTTAGGTTGGTTTATATTATAATCAACCTCTCATAGACAGGCCTTAAAACTAGTTTTTTTTATATCATTGGAAAATTAGTCTAACATTTTCACAAACTTATTTTTTAGTCTAGAGTTTTTTTTGTAAACTTTTTTTTAATCGTCTAAAAATAAGGCTATTTGATTTATTCACGAAAATGAGTGGTATAAATTTTTTCATGATGTAGATTAATAAAAGTCCATTAAAGCATGTGTCGATCTTAAATAGAAAACAAGGAAAAGCCTGTTTTGAAATGCAAGTCAACCCTGTTCAAATGCAAGTAGTAGAGTGGGTGTTTATAGTTGTCAGTGGAATAGGGGAAGTTCCCGGTGGATAAATAAGAGGCCTCGTGGGTCAACTGCTCATTTCTTCCCTCTCTTTCTATCTAGTAATTTGGCTTCTAAGTATGTTATTGCTTAGAGTGCTTAAAGGTGTCAAGGTGGAAGTGTAGAGGGCGCGAGGAAAGGGCAGTGTTTTGGCCATTTTTATAGCGAAACATCTTTTCTTTTTTGTCCCTAATAAGTAAAATATTGTTCCAGTAGAAATATAAGAATTGATTTTCTTCACATAGTGATATCAACAGTTGTTGAATATCTGCCAAGGGTGTCTTGGAATTTAATGACAACTTTTTCTCTTCATTTAAAAAGTTTCTCATCTAATGCCACTATGCTCATGACAAAGACAAAACATCTGTTGATGTCACCATGCGAATAAAATTAAATTCTCTCTTTCTATTGGAGCACTATTCTATTTATTTTATCCAAAATAATGTTTTGCTATAGAACCTACAAAAACACTCATCTTTTCTCGCGTCCCCTACAATCCCACCTTAAACTTGCGTCCCGCTTCGCAAAATAGCTTCAAATCAATAAGAAGGCAAGGCCATAAAAAATACTAATGGGGTGTGTCGTCGGTCCGTCTAATTGTGTTTTTGTTTAGAATAATGGTATTCAAATAAACGCTTTGGGGATTCTCATTTTAAATAAGCGAATGTAAAAGAAAGACAAAACGATGATTTTTAATATTAATAAACTCATAATAAGTTAAATTATTGAACACAGAATTATCAATTTTGAATTGGTCCGTCTCTTCTCCCTAGCGAATAGTTTTATTTGAAACCACATGACCTTTTATTTTTACAAAAATAAATAAATAAAACTTCACACAGTAAAAGTAAAGTGTTTTGTGTGTTGTAAAACCAGTTGATGGTTTAATTTATGCGCCACATTTTACATTTCTTTGCGTCCAAATCCGGCTCAACAACTTGAAATAATGTGTTAACAGCAGTTTTTTTTGTTGTATCTTAGCCACTAGCTATGTTTAGCTATCGCACCAGCTGGTCACAAGTGTGATCTGGATTTAGAATTTATAAAATATCCAGGTATGTAAGTAGCCTCCTATAAGGTTTTTACAATCGCCACTAGAATCGTCCAAATAAATAAAGTTTCATTATGCCACCGTTTAGATACCAGACAATCCTGTTTCTCGCTGAATCATGGCTATAAAACTATTATTGTGTTGAAGGCACGCTTATTTCTACTATAAATATATTTACTGTTCTGAAGAAAGTCACATGGTATAGTTCACTAGTCTCCAATATTTACAATACCTAATTTGTTTTCCTGTCCGTATCGGTGGGCAGGCGGACAAAAGCGTCAGCTTCGTATAGTCTTGTTTGCCAGGCCGGACGGTTACATTTTGAGGGATTTTCCAGCCCTCAATGGTCTCCAACTTTTCATTCACGCGAATTTGGATACATTTCCTCTAATGTCTTACTTTCTCATACCTTTTCTAGTAGGCCTATTGTAAATTCGCTATTGGTCCGGGTAGGGGTGATACGTGGTGCTGCAATTTGTTTTCAAATACATTTTAAATACCGACTATTAGACAAACTAGGTCCACGGTTGATCCGAAATACGTTTGACGCGATACTTGGGTCGAGAAATACCAGGGATATTTTTAAGGTGTGGGCTCTATGTTTCCGGCCCTGACAGAGAGTGCATCAAGAAACTTTTATTCAAAAAAATGAAATAATTCAGTATAGTTTTTGGCGGTTTTTTTTCCCCCATCGCCGTGTTTTACTACCCGTTCAAGTTATACTCATATACAATAATAATTACTATAATGGGGTAGAGATGAGTAAGGAATCATTTTAGAGGTAATCCACCCGCATTTACTTTGAAGGAGAGTGCAAAACAATTTTTTTTAAAAAAACACCCTCAATAGATCCGACCGGGATTCAAACCCCGATATTCCCATCAGCAGCAGGCTAATCTAACACGAGATTGACGCCCTAGACCATTCTACCACTGAAGCGAGTTTTTGGCTGTTCACTTGGTATTCATAAATATATAAGTTACTTGAAAAATGACAACTGGACACGGGAGTTGAACTCTGTAACCTTTGATAATTAACTTGCCAATACTCATCTACTTAAGATATCCAGGAATCGTCCCGTGTTCACGTCCATTCATCTATCATAATTTAAGGCAGAGTCTGTGATGTACGTGTGAGATGGTCATCTATTTTTTTGCAATTCGCACCACGTCTTACTACCCTTCCAGATTATACGCTTATAATGCACTCCTTCCGCTAATGTGCTAGGGACGAGGAAGGTTGCATTTGGAGGAAGCGTACCCGCATTTGCGTTGAGGGGAAGTAGAAATCTATTTAGGAAAAACCACTCTCGGTATGTTTTATCGGGATTCGAACCCCCTCCCCTATCTCTGTAATCGACAGTCCAGTCTATTGTGAGAGGAACGACTTCAGGACATTCGACTAGCAAAGTCTCCTATTACCCTATTAGTTCAGGGACTTTGTGGTCGACCAATCTCACACGTCCATCACAGACTGACTCTGCCTTAAACTGTGAGAGATGAATAACTCAGAACACGGAGAGAATCCTAGTTAGCTCAGTGGCGTAGCAATAGTACAATAAGTTAAGGGTTCTTGGCTCAAATCTAATTTTTCGACTATATTTACTGAAATAGATATTAGTTTTGTTCATCAGTTATAGTTATTTTTTTATTTAAAAATATACTTGTTTTATTTTGGTACGAATAGTATTAGTTTAAACACCAATGTTTGGGCTCGAAGCAAGGGCTTATAGAGCCATGTTTGACCTACATTTACGCAATGGTAGTAATAGGCCATTTTATTTAGAATATGAGTTGAAGCGTAGTCGCTGGAACTGAGAGAGGGGAGGCATGGGAACATCGCTCCCCCTAAAAAAACGGAGAAGGGGAGTCATGGGCACATTGCTCCCCCTAAAAAAACAGGGAGGAGAGGGAGGGGGTGCAAGGGTCTTTGAAAAATTGTTTAACAATTTATTTATGATTCCCGCGACCAGTAACATCGAATAAGATTGATTAGACTTATCATTTATTCATAATTTGCATCTCTGATTTTTTATGGAACATACCACAATATTAACATAATATATCAAAAGTCTTGTTGAGATTTAATTAAAATTTAAAGTAAAGCAATGAAAAAGCAAAATGAAAAAAATTCTGGGTCGGCGAGCAATTTACACCAATAAGTTTAAATAAATTACATTTGTTCTCCACGTGACCGATAGATGCGCCACCTATGCACGGTGCCCTTGTATTGTTTATACATATGAGATGATTTCACCCTAAACCATTATTTGAAATAAGTCTCTTCTCCAGCCCCCTCCTCAGTAAACACAATATAATATTTAGTCACAAAAGAATGTCTAGTTATCTGAACAGTTATTATGTTATGGTCGGATAAATAAATTGAGCGTTGAACAATGACGTTCATGTAATGGCAAAAAAACTATGCTTAAATAATATTTGTTTAAAATAAATTAATAAAAATGCACAATATTTGTCAAAACAATAAAAGAATGTAACATTAATACATATTTGTAGTTGTAAACACAAAATTGATATTTCAAATACATAAAAATGCATACAAGTTGGCAAAACAATAAATTAAAAGGGGAAATTAGTCATAAATGTTAACACTAAGTCAATATACTATAAAAAAATCCGTAGCTTATGGAAACAGCCATTTAAAAAAAATGTTCTTCACTAATTAAACTCACTTTAAAATTATCCATAATCTTTAGCTTACTTTTTTAAATCACCATAAATATATTTATTTACCTATTGAGCTTATAGTTTTTAAAATAAAATGTTTAAGAATTTCTTAGAAATAAACAAACACAATATATCTATTGACGTTATTTATTTGACATATTTTCTAATCAAAAGAGGAGTGGTGATTTTCTTCGTTGATTCATGTAAAGTTATTTTTTTGAAATGAGAATAATAATAATAATAATATGCAGATTAAAGAAAATTATACAAGTTAGCACAAATAGCTATTTGGCATTTTAGTAAGGTTTTCCCTGGCTCCTATAATGAGCACAACATCCTAGATAAGGCCCTGCTCGACGTTCTTCGAAATTATTTTTTTAGCTCATTGCCTTACTACCCGTTCGGGCTATATACATTTACTCCCGCTAATAGGGTATGGGTGATGAAGGTAGAATGTAGGTGAAATGTATCCGTACTTGCATACAGGAATAAAAGGATAACATTTAGAAAAAATACCTCGAATTGAACCTCGATCTCCCCGCTGCCAGTAGGCTAGACTAAATGAGCCTTGCATTTAATTTACGTGCTCAATAGTGCAGCCATAAATGCTTTCAGTAAAGATTGTTATTCCTATTCTCGAACAATATTTGGTTTTGTGTTTGTGGCGCTATATTTATACTTGAGCATTCAATCATATAATAATGCTAGCAGTTTTGTCGATTTCACTGGTCTTGGGGTAAAGTGCTCGCCTCAAGACCTGGTGTTCGTGGGTTAAAGCCCCGCCGTGGTCAAAGGATTTCTTTCGAGTGAGAAAAATTCATAGCATCACTTCTTTTGGAGGGAAAGTAAAGCCGTCGGTCCCATGTCGATTGTGGTATGTAAGATAACCCTGTAAGGTTTGTGAAAATACCTTTCCCGGCAAAATTGTTAGGACCCTTCAATCTCGCTCATAGAAATTCTCGTGTGCTTATACAATCAATTGGTTCAGAAAGTGCATGTTAACAACAACAAATAAATAAAACTATTGGTTTGACCTGTTCTTTACCCACGCAATAAAAATTCAAATGACATCAAATTAAGACGTTTAACACCAAACCAATTATTGTCATTAATCCGGCCCTGCTTACTATCCATCTGTTTTATACACATTTTATTTATAATAATGGAATAGAGGTAAGGAAAATATATATATTTAAAGTAAACGTATCTGCATTTGTGTGAAGGAAGAGTGGATAAACATTTAGGAAAGAACAGCCCTCAGTCCACGTGGCTGATATTTGAACCCAGAGCTTCCAGCTACGAGCAAACCAAACAAGATCCTGAAACTTACCTCGCGCACCCAACGATTCAGATTCATTGAATAAATGTTCGATTAAATATCTCTTTAAAATATTTATTAGTGTTGTGATCTATGAGAACATTTTCTTACGAACTTAATAGTTTCTACGTTGTATGTAATAAATTAATAATAGGCCTATTTCTAATGCAAAGTTATAAATGAGAAAACATGTGTTTATTATTATTATTATTATTATTATTATTATTATTATTATTATTATTATTATTATTAAACTACTAGGAGTGAAGATGTATTTATTGTTAGCTAATCTAAATACCTGTTTCATACTCGATATAGATCGAATTTAAATTCTAACACTTACCGAGGAATAGCTATTTAATTTATTTGCTTGGAGTTTTGTTTCAAGTTTTTACCCCAAAACTTTATTTTCTTCACTTTAGAGGGTGGTGGTTTTTTGTTCCCCATGGGCACTATTTCATTTACATTACTATTATTATTATTACCACGTATTACTACTACCCGTTCGGGTTATACGCACATGGTAGGGTGATTGTGAGGTGAAATGGAGGACCTACATTTTAAAGTGGGATCCGAACCACGGTGGAGGATTGGTATTCCACACATTCACAAGTTGTGATTAATACACGTCTTTTCAGAGGGGGTTTCAGCAATAAGATAAATTTGTGCCGGGACCGAGTATTGAACCCTGGACCCCCAGCGCAGAAGTCTCAAACTATTTTTCTTAGTGAAACTTGATAAATTTGTTTGAAACTATCACAAATATATCAACACAAAAAAAACTATTCACACATGGAATAAATATATAAAATATTACTACTTAAAATGTATTGCATTTTTAGAGAAAAAAACAAAAACATTTGAACTATTCTCACTGAAGAATAAGGTGACCTGGCGGTCTAGGGGTAAGGTGTCAGACTTCTGTGCTGGAGGTCCGGGGTTCAATCTTCGGTCCCGGCAAAGATTTATCTGATTGCCAAACCCTTCCTTCCTACTCGAACGGGTAGTAAGACGTGGTGATAATAATAATAGCACTAAAGGATGTCTATTTGAAAACCAGTTTGGAACGTCAGTCACAACAAACCCTTATGTCACTACGAGGGGAGCTAGCGGTCGTTGAGCGGTGGAGGAAATGGCTTCAAGAGAAACACACAGCAACCGGCCGGTAGACTCAGATTGAAAATCAACGATATTCTCTTTTAAAAAATACAACATTTTATGTGCTGTTTCAGAATACTGTTCAGGTGAAAAGGTATTAAACATGGAGGGGGTGAAATAATAATTGCTTACATATTTTTTAAAGTTTATTTTTAATTAATAAATATAGTTTTTTAAATACGACCCTTGTTCAAATTATTAATTAAAAAACTTTTTTTTTTAAATTCTAAAATATTCAGGAAATAGCCAAAGAAACAATCTTTTTGAAAACAGAGAAATCAAATTTTTGAAAACGTATTTTGGGCGTAACCATGGAAGAAAAATCATAAAAATTATTTTATAAAGTTTAAATTCAATAATTTATATCTTTTTAATGGTTGGATTTACAGAAACAAAATTAATTTTGTTAAAACAAACAACCTTTATTTTAATAGGAGAAAATTTTACAAATCTATTAAATAATAACTACCATCAAATTTAAGGAGGTTAGTAGTACAGGTTTTTTAGATATTTGGTGGGACTTCCCCCTTAACCTGAACGTTACGTCACTCAGCCCCCGTCTCAACCAGATAAGAAACGTTCCGGTGCCTCTGACTGAACTAAACTTAAAAATAAATGGTTTATTAAATAATTATATTTTTAATATGTACTGCTTCCATGTGTGTGTAAAAAATAATGTATGTGTAGCTTGATGGTAGACAGACCTCTCCTTATAAAATTGTCAGAAACTAGAGAAAGAATAATAATAATAAATAGAAATTAAAAAATTCTGTATAATATATTATATTAAGTTATTTGCATAATCTAACTCTATTTTTTTTAGCTTAATCATACACCGGTATTTATAATAATACACATAATCGCGCACACATACAAAATAGGTTACATCTAATGGCGAATAAAGTTTAAACTAAACTAAACATAATTTCAGTCTTGTGTGTTCATGAACCGGCTCAAGATTATTTATAGTCATATACGTTTTCACCGCCATTACTTTTTATAACTTATCCCTGAAACTTCCTTTGCATTAGATACGAAAACAGGTTTACTAATGTAGATTATAGGTCACTTGGAACTTAAAACGCACATTTCATTACTGAATGGAAATACATTATATAGTAAAAATAAAAGTCTATCCAGAGGCAACCGGCTGAATAAAAACATAAACCAGTACCACTCTGCATATTTACACACCATATGGGACGTTCTATTCACAAACTAAGACGACTATCATAATCAGGTTTAATCAAAAGTAGGTTAAATCACCCTATTAAAAGTAATGTTTTTTTATATGTTTGGCGTCTTTTCGTGCATTACTTTTAAATGTTCATCGATATAAATGCTATATAGCTTTTACTGAAATTGCTAATGTAAGTCTAAATCATAAACATACATGGCTGCGTTTTTTTTAAAACAATATTTACAGCGTGTAACCCGCCTCGGTGGCGTAGTTGGCTAAAACGCTAGTCTAGTGTTGAGCCATACTGCCGAGGACGGGTAAATCGAGGTTCGAATCTCGGTCGGGTGGGGGTGGTTTTCCCTACATGATTTTCCACTCTCCACGCAAATGTGGCTTCACTTCCTCTTAATTCAACCTTGCCAATCCCTAACCCATTAGTGTAATCAGTACTTAAGCGTACAACCCGAACGGGTAGTAAGACGCGGTGCTAAAATAAATAAATACAGCACGCACATAAGATGGGAAAACATTAGTGATGAATCGCACGTGGAAAACTATCTCCAGTTTACCTGGATGATATTATAGCCGCTACTTCAATTCTAATGCGAGTTTAACGCCTTAAACCCTGTGATAATCTGTGCTTGTACAGTACGTTTGTTGACTTGACTTCGTGTGCTAGTTAGTTACACATAAACTCATGCCAAAAAAGGGGGTTTACTTTGTCAAACCGGGAAATTAAGATTCTAGACCAGAAAACGTATTGACTTGCGGACATCTGGATCAGCTTTATTATTTTTTCATGCTAAAATAACTAGTTTTCAATTTTATTGTATTTTTTCAAAAAATTGATTAAATGGTCTTCTTGGTCTCATTTCCAGTGTTTTTAATATTCTCAGATTTATAGGCTAATGTCTTTACTTAGATATAGGCTTATATATATATATATAATTTTATTATTTATATATTAATTTTCGAGCTATTTAACGTCCACTTTTTAGTCCGACTGAATATATCAATACACGACTTACAAACTAACTTAAATATAGAACATACTCAACATCCAACCCTCGGCCGTTAATTCATCAGTGTGAAAGGGGAAACCCAAATTTCCCCAGTAATAAAACTTTTGGCCTTTCTGGGAATTTAACGCGAGACCTTAGCTCACTAGCCAGACATGATCACCGTACCATTATTTAAAAATAGAACACCGATTGTTCTTTATAGGTGTCAAACGTGGTCTCTTAGCTTACATGACCAAACATAATTTAGGGTATTTGAAAACAAGGGGGAAGATATTTGGTCCAAAATAGGATGAGGCCACTGGTGAATGTAGATTGTTACATAATGATGAGTTATATACTTTGAACTCACCACAAAACATTGTCAGGATAGTAGTCTCGTCGATTACGGTGGAAAAACTATAACCTTCGGAGTATTGACCAGCAAAACCATTGGGAAGAGTCCATTGGGGAGACCTAGACGCAGATGGGAGGATAACATTAGAATAGAGCTGAAAGAGATAGGATGTAGTGAGGTGGACTGGATAGAACTATCTCAAGCTAGAGATAAAGTTTAAAGAGGTGGACTGGATAGAACTAGCTCAAGATAGAGATAGGGTGTAATGATGTGGACTGAATAGAACTATAGCTCAAGATATGGATATGGTGTAATAAGGTGGACTTGATAGAACTAACTCAAGATAGGGATAGGGTGTAATGATGAGGACTGAATAGAACTATAGCTCAAGATATGGATATGGTGTAATAAGGTGGACTTGATAGAACTAGCTCAAGATAGGGATAGGGTGTAATGATGAGGACTGAATAGAACTATAGCTCAATATATGGATATGGTGTAATAAGGTGGATTTAATAGAACTAGCTCAAGATAGGGATAGGGTGTAATGATGAGGACTGAATAGAACTATAGCTCAAGATATGGATATGGTGTAATGAGGTGGTCTAGATAGAACTAGCTCAAGATAGGTGTAGGTGGCGTACTTTTGTAAGTGCGGCAATTAATTTTCGAGTTCCTAATGCCAAAGAGTTAGTAATAATACAGAGAACCGCAGTACGTTGAAATGCCCGATTCCAGCTTTATTACCTACTTAAGTTTGATGTTATCTGTGGAGTGAGACGGGCTCTTAAGTAACCTCCATGTAACTTATTCGTGTGTCGGCACGGTACCAGGTCTTGAATATCTGGATGGTTTATTATATGCTTTAAACATGGTGAGGAGTACTAAACGTATTTTGCAGAAGTCGTTTAGTCAGAGTTATGTTCTTTTGTAACATTCATTGCCCTGCCTAACTTCTCAAGTCGGGCGGTTTGCCAACTTGTTCGGGAGATTGGTTAGCGCGCGCAAAGTACTTGTCACCATGAACTTGTTAAAACTAATGTTATAAAACCAACTCAAAACTTGGTCTAGTTTCTTATTTGTTAGTTATAATGGTGTCATGATATCTTTACTTGTTCCTAACACTCTAAAGGGGAAATTAATACACGATACCATTACACTAGGGGCGTACCCAGAGGGAGTATTGAAGGGGCTGCAACCCCCTACTCCTTCTTCAGACCCAAACTTTCTTAAAGTGTTATTAGAAAATGGCTATGGAAAATGTTTAGTAGCATTTTATTTATTTTGCTTGGATATGTATAGTATGCCATTGCTTGAAAATATATTCAAGGAGAACTTTAATTCATTGAAGATAAACTATTAGTGTTTCCCGATATTTTTTTTTAAGGAGAGTGGTAGCTTTGGAAAACAGAGTAGTATCCATTTAAGGGCAAACTAAGACCCACAACTGCTTTATGGGCTTCGATCTTCTTTATTTTCATAGATACACTGTAGGATAATTTAGCAATTTTTTTTAAGCGTCTTATTATCAGTGATCACAGGACTTGGGAGACCACGCGCCTACCTCACAAGTCTCCTTCGTCTTGTTCTATCTTGGGTCACTTCTTTCCTATATTCTTCCACCCCTAGTTCCTTCAGATCCTTGGTGACGTCATATTTCCACCTGGTTCTGTGCCGCTACCTATACAACATTTTAATTAATTTAAATTTATTATAAACTGATACCTGATGGTTGTCCACAAGATCAGTTCTGTGGAGTTAAATTCAACTAAAGGGATAGTATCACGTGATATGGGAATTGAGTCTGTTACTTTTGACTATGATTATCGAGAGACTTGAACGGTCGACACATTCACCAATTACCATAGACTCAACACAACAAGTGAAAAGTGGCCCCTATCTATGAGACGAACTAGGATGTCTCAGGGATACAGCATTAGTGTTTAGAGTCAAATGTCCAAGGTTCGATTCCCTTGTCTAGGTTTTAATTTGTTACTTAATTGAAACTATATATATTTTATTATATTATATTATATTATACACACACACACTTATATCGACAATCATCGACTCACCACAATTATCGACATACCACACCTATTATCTCTCCACAATCCATTTTTAGAGGAAAGTAGAGGTATTGCAGTTATACAAATCAGAACGTGAGATATTTATAAATAAGAATAAATATTTTATTCTATCATCTCGTACACGGATGTTCTTTTTCGTTACCGGCCCAGATTTCAAGTGGAAAATTCCAATCCTCGTCAGTTTAATTGTCGAAGACTTAGTCTGAAAATTCGAAAAGGTCCGTATTAGATGCTAGGTTAGGTTAGACTAGTTTCACAATAATCGCGGTAGATCTTTGCGATGACACGACGCGCATGGGGTACGGGAGGCGCGTGGCGAGACGACGAGTATGTGACTGGCGATGGCATGTGGCGAGTTGATAGATAAACAGTAGGATGTAAACAATAGACCTGTTGCGAGAACCTGATGCTCACTCAAATTTATGAGACGATAGGTTTATTAATGACAAAGTTTACTCACAAATAAAAAAAAAAAGAAGAATTTTTTTCCCCCTAACTTACATTTATAATAGCCGCATCAGTGGCCGAATGGTCTAAAGTTCCATTCTCTTGTTTAACTTACCTGCTGATGACGGGAAGATTGGGGTTCGAATCCCGGTCGTATCTACTGAGGATGGTTTTCCCTAAATGGTTTTCCACTCTTAATAGGGTAGATTACCTCTACATTTCTTCCTTTTTCGTCCCTACCCCATTAGAGTAATTATATTTTATGCATATAATCTGAACAGTTAGTAAGACGCGGTGATAAAATTTTTTAAAACTCTACTAGTGTGCTTATAATAAAGGTTATTGATTACCTGATATAATATGGATGAGTAAGGCAGTTTATAGAAAGTGCACCCTCATTAACTTAACGATAAGAGTTGAAAATTACAGTGATCTATTTCATATGCGTCTGACCAAGATTCGAACCTGAATACCCCCACCCTCCCGTCACCGGCAATCCTCTATATTATCCCAGATGTTCAAAACAACAACTTGACCGGTGGTAATCGAACCAGGATCTGCCTAGACTCGCGGTCGACCACTTTAGACCCGCGTGTTGTTAAACAGAGCGACTCTCCCGGATCTCTTAGCTCGAGCCACTGTTGTATAAACAGTCCCCTGTAGCAGTATCACATCTCGTTTCAGATGGAGGAATGCAAATTATCGGCATTTCTAGACGGACAGACGGATGGACGGTGTATTTCTGATTTATTCCCACGCTACACTTGTCATTGGGAACCTTTGGTTTGAAGACCAGCATCGCCACAATACTGGGGGATTTTTTTTCTTTTTTACTAA
>CABFWO010001902.1:75889-145714 GCA_902155825.1 Timema genevievae
TTTTTTTTTTTTTTTACTAAGCAAAGATGTAATTGTTCATGGTAGTTACAGACAGGGAAAAGTCAGGGAATTTAACTAATAATAAGTAAAAGTTAAGGAATTTAAATACTTAGCTAACCTTTTATTGCTCGTGGCCCCCTAGTTTTTACTAACATAGTAGGTAATCATTAAGATTTATTTTAAAATAGTGGCTTTATTTACTGATTATAATAACAAACAAATAAAAAACCGAACTTAACTTACCTGAATGTATTTAACAGGACCTCTGCTGTTGAACTCTTTCCACTAATTTGTCTATTCTTGTTTCAATTCTATTACTTAATGCTATTCGCATGAAGGAGTCGATTTCGCTGCTTCGTTTTAATATTTAAAACTGTGGAAAATCCCTTTTCACATAAACAAATATAAACAAAGGGCAGCAAATTTTGAATGGCGAGGATAAACAGATGGGGCTATATGTAGTATTCGAGATTTATACCCCCACTACCCCGGAAAATCGAGAGTTTACCGTACTTACAAGCTTACGATCATCGAATTCTTTCTTCCAAAACGTAAAATTTAAGATATTCGACCTCAGTAATAAGTAAACAACATTTTAAATTATTTTTCCGAGCCTCCCTCCCCTCCCCCCGGTTAAGAATCGCTGATCTATGCAATTGTTAACTAAATGGTGGCTGCCTGACTACTGAGCTATTTTATTCGGACAAGTATAATCGCTTAGCGAGTTCCCAAGAGGGTTTGGTTCCCGGAAACTCTTGAGCCTCTTCCAGTATGGACACTTAGGATTAAATTCTGTGTGTTCGTTCGTGTTGTACCTTGGATCCGATATTTTGCCTCACGACAAGACATTTTGTCTGACAAGTAAGTGTCAGAAGGTGTCTGATGCGCTGTGTTCAACGTGGGGTTAAACGGAGGCCAGCACACTGGCTTCGATACTGTCTCAAGACGTCTTTCCCCGTCGTTATACGTTTTTTCCTTGTCGGACGAAGGTACCTCAAGTTTCGTATTTCAACAAGACCCCTTCCGATGGATTGAACTCCGTATATGCTAGCAGCCGAGATCAGTCACGTGACTACCACATGGCTCGCTCCCGCGTCGTGTTGTTGTTGTTGACACCTGTGAAGTTTGATGTTTTGTGGCGATTTTGATTTATGCTGAATCAAGAAGGAATGGGTGAGGAAGATTCCGCTGTAATAGATGTTGATAAGTTACTGCTGTTGTTTGAGAGTCGTACAATGATATATGATATAACGTTAAAGGAGCACCATAACCAAGACTCGATTAACCAATGTTGGCAAGACATTGGCAATGAGTTAGATGTGACAGGTAATTTTCGAAACTCGCTGTTCATTAAAAATGTAATTAACATTGTTACTAGTTTGTTATTCTATCTTAACTTCCAATCGATATTTATATAGGTGCGAAGATAATAATAATAATAATAATAATAATAATAATAATAATAATAATAATAATAATAATAATAATAATAATAATAATAATAATAATAATAGTAAATAACGGAAACTTCGCTTTAGTTTGGAAATGGCGGGAATAGGGGAAGATATCAAGGCGTCTAAATATAGAAAAACAGACCCCCACACTCTCTGCAACCGACGAGACTCGACGTTTTGTATAAATACGTTTTGTCTTTAATCAAATGGCTGATCCAGTGTGCGGCTAGCCTAAGCAGTACTCTAGCTTTCTGACCTTCAAACAAATAGCTTGCACTATAAACGAAACCTGCGGACCTGGCGGTTTAGGGGTAAAGTGTCACTCTTCTGTGTTAGGAGTCCGGTATTCGAATACCGGTCCCAGCACAGATTTGTCTGATTACCAAACCCTCCCTTCACCTCTGGCAAAGTGAGTGCTTTCACGCTTTGTGAATGTGTGGAATGCCAGCCCCCCCACCGTGGTTCGGAGCCCACGTTAAACTGTAAGTCCCCTCTGATTCCCATCATAATCATTCTCAAGTATCATCCTATTATCTGGGGATAATGGAGTTCGCCTTACTGGTGTTCCCACCTTAGAAACGAATTCTTCTATAAGCCAGAAGAGCTGAGTTAAGGTAAGGTCGAATGGTCAAGATCTAAAGCACTAGCTCCACCCCCATAAACGAGGCATTATGTATGAAATCCAATTGTTATTAAATTAGGTATCGGATTGTGTCTATTTTCCTTTTCTTTTCCTTGTTCGTAAATCATAGGCGTTTGATATATATGTATGTCCTTCGACACCTCGGAGAGAAAGTATTGTGATCGTAAAAAAAAAAAATTGGTCTCGAGATTTTGATAAATGTCAACGTTTCATGACTCCCTGAAACCAAAAAAGTTGTTTTCGCAATGCCGCCCGCCTGTCTGTCTGTACCTCGGGCTGGAGCCAAAACTTATTTACCAATTGGACTAAATATAACTTGGTATCTGGGGTTTTCATAAGGTCCACCCCAGGGGATTTTGGAATTAGATAGCCAACCATTAATTTAAGGGTAGTTTACTGAAGGGCAAAAAGAGAAAAATCTATTTAAAAAAATTCGCTCTAACTATTTTGATAAAATTTTATATCTAGACACTGTTTATCCATATAAACAAGATGGCAAATCTCATTTTCTCATAAAAATGACTTTGATGGTACTTTACATGAAATAGATTTTCCAATTTTCATTATTTCTCCGCAACTATTTGAGATACATAATAACTTGTAGTTGTAAAGTTGTAGTACTGTTTAAGATAAAAAATCTGTAGATGACTGGGAGATTGAGGTTCAAATCTCGGTCGGGTGGTTTTTTACAAAAGGGGTTTTCCACTCTCCCTCCACGCAAATACGGGTACACTTCCTCTAAATATAACCTTCTTAATCCCTAAAACTATTAGTATAATTAGTACCTAATCGTATAACCCAAATGGGTGGTAAGACGCGGTGCTATATATATATATATGCATAGTAAAATGTTATCAATGATAACCATGAAAAATTTGTTTGTATTTTCCAAAAGGTCCTTCTTAGTAGAATCCTACCCTATAGGTAATATATGTCTTGAGAAAGCACACTTAAAATTTATTGATGGCCTTGGTAAATTATGATCCCTTTGACTTTCAATATTTCATTGATCAATGACTCGCAATGCGGTCTAACTCTGACGCTCTTTGAAGGAAAATTCTATTCCTTGTCGTTAATTAATGACCGTTGCCATTATCTGCTCTATGAAGTTTTTTTTATGTTAAAATAAGGCTGTTTTTATATCGAATCTGGCCTCTGTAGGACAGAGAGGTGATGTTAAGAGGTTGTCAGCTGTCAAGTTACTACAAGATCTTCTCACACCTAATAGCAGCGCTTCTTTAATGAGCCATAAAAATGTCCGATCATTCCAACTTGCATCCTGCTACGCCTGTCTGTCTGTCTGTGCGGGGATTCTTCTGACTCCTGGTTTTCCGCCAGCAGCGCTTTATTGCCTTCTCTTTCTTCTGTTAACTGGATACTTTTTATTGCTATTACATCTAACACAGCTTAATCTATTAGGGTTGGTATGAGGAGATTTGCTCAGTCAACTCGCACTCTTGGAAGGGATGGGAAAAAATCACCCTTTATTGCTCTCATCCGAGATTCGAACCTGTCGATCTTAACAAGGCTAGATGCGAGGGAATGGCATTTTTCTACAATACATCGATATATTTATCACTTGATATACTGAAACTATGATACATCGATTAAATTATATCGATATATGTATGGGTTGTTTCCGAGATATTTAATCGCATTGTTCTGGGCGAACTGGAACGGCTGTATTAACATGGCTGTTGTTCTTGTAATGCTATTATTCACCGAGTTATACATTTTAATGTTTTTTTTTATATTTTAATATGTTCATTTGACTTACAATGAAAACGATCATTCATTACATTGGACCAGAATGATTTTATTTAAAGCGGGGCGTCCTGATTTCTTCGCGAGATAAATCATAAAATAAGTACACCTTGTCGATGCTAAACGTCTACTAAAATAATGTTCTCAAATCTGCGTCAGAAATCACCCCCTCATGCCATATATACATTTATTTCAAATGCAATTAAAGTAAAACACTTTATTTTATTCCCTAGATATAAAAATAAATAAATCAATAACTGTACAGTAAATGTGCCAGTAAAAATATCTGTTTGTCAGTCCCGAAACAATAAACCATTGTTTCCCGAACTTTCGCCAGTCGCGTAACCCTTTCTTTAGGGGCTTTGAACTAACCAAAGTACACCTTCCATGTCCTCATTTATAGAGTCTCTTACTAAGGTGGGAGTGTAGGAAACGCGAGTTAAAATAAGGTTCCATTAGAAACATAGAGTTTAATTTTATTATTATTATTATTATTATTATTAGCACCGCGTCTTATTATTATTATTAGCACCGCGTCTTACTACCCGTTCGGGTTATACGCACTTACGCTAATGTGCAATGGTAGGGTGATTGTGAGATGAAATGGAGGACCTACAGTTTAACGTGGAATCCGAACCACGGTGGAGGCCTGGCATTCCTCACATTCACAAGTTGTGATTAATACACATCTTGTCAGAGGTGAAGGAAGGGTTTGGCAATCAGATAAATCTGTGCCGTGACCGAGGATTGAACCCCGGACCCTCAGCACAGAAGTCTGACACCTTACCCCTAGACCACCAGGTCACCATTTTTAATTTTATTCACGTAGTGATATCAACAATTATTTAATATCTGTAAGCCTGTTCGAATCCATGATTTTCCATTTCGAGTCGAATCTGAATCTTGGCAAACCATCTCGAATTGATTCCGAATAGCATATCATGCTCAAAATTTTTTTCGAATCGAATCCGAATCTTATATCATAATAAAAATAAAATTTCGAATCAATCCTAATCCAAATCAAATATGTTATTTTGAAAATTTTTCAAATCTAAATCAAATAACATATCCTTAGGAGTCTTTGAAAATATTTTAAACTTAATCTTAAGTTAAACATGACTCATGACTAACTTATGAAAGGTTATAAACGAAATAAATTACTTTTTTTTAATAATGGTTTGCTGTATAAGACCATAGAAAGTTGACATTATTCTTAAGTATAAAAAAATTCGAATTTCGAACTAAACCCATCGAATCCGAATTTGAAATTTGCTTGGACTCGAAATTTCGGATCCACCACGAATCTCTCTAATAATAAGGCTCGAAAGCTCGAATTGAATCCGAATCTTAGCAATATTCGAATTTAGATTCGAAATTTCGAAGGTTCGCACAGGCTTAAATTTCTGTCAAGGGTGTTCTAGAATTTAATGACAACTTTTTCTCTCAATTTAAAAAGTTTGTCAACTAATGTCGCTATGCTCATGACAGATAATCAAGAACTGGAGCAATAGTTTATTTATTTTTGCCAAAACACTGAAAAAAAACTGACCTTAACTCACGTTCCCTAAATAAATATATAAGATCATTCTAAATCTTAATCATTCTTTGCCGATATGCTAAATAAAGGCTCATAAAAGTGTATAAATATACGTCAAAAAACTGCGTTAGTTTGTTTATAAGATTTAAACAAGACCAAAACATATTTGTGGACTGATAATACAACTCAGAGGTACGCGTACCATAGTTTTGGAAACACAGTGATAAAATACCCAATCAAACCACTTTCCTTTTGCGAATTTTTTTCTCAACATCTAACCTTAAATGGTAAAAAACGAAAACAAACAGCGCTAAGAATTTTACTCTCCGAACAAAAATACATGTATTTCCACCATATTCTGGGGCTGAACCGCGACTTCTCTGGTTTCTATTTGGTCTCCATGCCTCCCTCCCTTTTTCATAATATACCACTTTGTTGACCTCTGTTGCATGTTTTACTGCCGTTGTTTGAATTTAAGTGTGCGCCATTCTTTTTTTCATTTTTTNTTTTTGCTTGGTAGAAATATCTCACGATAACATTTTGTATGGATGTTTTTTAAATGGCTTCTGAAATCCGTATTTGAATTGCAAATGGAAGTAATTATTATTTACTTTATAGGTTTTCTTTTTGCTCCATGTCTCTAGGATATATATTTTCCGTGAAATATGGGTTTTGTCATTTAATTGGATGGTCATACAGTGGAAAGGTTGTATCTAAGTAGAATATATGAATTTATAAACAAAACACACACAACTTTCTCTACGCGCTCGCCTTACTTTTGTATGAAGCAAATATCAACGTGAGAAAGTTACTTTTTGAGTTATCAAGAACTACTCATTTCGATGAATAATAGAGTAACATCTCTTTATTACTCTTTATTCCAGTAACTATCCTAAATAGATAATATAAGACAAAAATATGCGCGAGTAAATTTTAAATATATATTACCAGAATTCACCAGCGTAGAGGTTGGAAACTCAAAACCAATAGGAAAAATATCCTCGTTTCACCTGACTCAAGAATGAACCCTGGCTTTCCGGTCTGGGCACGCTTAAGGTGGGGATATAGGAGACGCGAGTAAAGGCAAGTGCTTTTGCAGTTTTTTATGTAAAAACTTTTTTGGTCAAAATAAATCAAATGCTGCTTCAATAGAAACACATAATTTAATTTTCTTTTATAATCTTTTATTTGAAATATATTTTTATAAAACCAATGGTTTTGGGCTATAATCAAATATATATAATTTTTAATTCAGGTCTTTGAGAATTATTTTTATTTTTATGCTCTTTGCATGTCACTTAGTGACCCTGTGACCTCGTTTAACTATCACATATATTTCATCCAATAAACACTTTTTCATGTTATGAATATGAATAATGTTGATAAAAACTCTTTGGCGTCAGCCCGCAACTAAGCCATACTGACAGAGCAGCCGCCGTTTGTTTGCAAAGATAACGCCACCTTTTGAGGATAGAGGGTGTCATGTTGTCAGCACAACGAACCCTACACCTTCTAATCTCATTTTTTTAGACCAGGGCTGCTACTTTTCCATTCAAGTAGCTACTCATCTGTCCTCACGAGACTGAGTTGACCTCGTTCTAGACCCACTGCTTCACGGAAATATCTGGAAGCGCTGGGGATCGAACTCGGGGCCTCTGCATTTTTATCCAGGCACTCTCACCACTAGACCACAAAGCCCAAAGGTGGTCGAAGATCATTAATACAATATATTTTTCAAAATTATCTTTATATCTATACGTGTTTATAAATGCCTTTTTAAATAACCTGTGACTGGTTTTAACACTTATACCTAAAAAGGTAAATGTTCTATAATAATTTATCTTTTTGAATTTTGTTCAAGCTTGCTGTAACCATTAATATTAACGAGAAATATAACCCAAAATAAATGTAATTCCTGATAAAAGTGTTTAACTTACCGAAATTACTCTTCTTTCATAGGCTTATAGTGCATTATATTATTTCCAGAACTAGGACTTGAACTTCCACCATCTTAAATTCAAAACCGATCCTTAAAAACAAAATATTGGTAGTAAAGTAGTAAAGTTAACTCCTGATATTATTTAATTCACGATATTTTTGAAATGAATGGGAAATTATGCTAGTTTATTATTTTTAAATATATCTTGTTCGTTTCAAATTCCATACTGCTTTTTCATCTAATTTTTAATTCAACAGGTAAAAATACATAGTAAAGTCTTTGCCATTTTTAAAGTCTGTGATACGGTTTTAATGATTGTATAATTAATTAACTGTCTTGATCCCAAATTGGTATTTCGACACGTTTCAAAAAAATTAAACGTGGCTAAAGATACTTTTTATATTAACGTGTCTTACTACCTGTTAAGGTTATACGCATATATGACAGCTACTATAGTAAGGTATTAGTAAGGAAGCATTTTAGAGGTGATATATCCACATTTGCATGTAGGGAGAGTAGTAAACAAAGTTAAAAATAAAACTCCTTTCAGAAGAGTTAAAATTATAGATTAGAAATACAATACTGCAGTTTTAATATCCACAATAGGTTTTCATATAAAATAATTTCTTAGTCAATTTATTTAACTTTTTGACTATAATAAAAATAGGACTATACACTTTCTAATCAAATTTTTTATCTTTAGATCTTTTCCTCTCCGTGTTTTATCGTCCACATTTAATTACAAAAATTGGATGAATATGAGAAAGGTAGAATTTAGAGGAAGTGTACTTCCCTTTAACTCTGAAAGGTAACAGTCTTACCTTGACGTAATGCACTATGGCCCAATCTTATAAGTTGTGCCATAGTGAAACCATGCAAGATAAGTTTACTACCTTTCAGGGTAAATGAAGGGTACCTGTGTACCTGCGTGTAGGGAGACTGGGAAAACACAGTATAGTACATTCACGACCTTAGTTTACTTGGATGACAGGTCAAAAAGTTACTAGAAATAGCCCCTACTGTATCCCTACGTCAACAGCTGACATATCTCACTTTGGATCACTGTAATGAAAACATATGGTAATGTATGAATGTGATAGTTAACCACAGTAATTTAGGCCAATATTATTTATATTTATTTAATCTCGGGAACAAAGTTCATTTATCATTTTATTCCACTTAAAAAATTATTGTTTACATCACTTTCACAAAAGGTCTAACTAACATAGGTTCAAAATGGCGACCGACGAATTTAAACCATGTGATTGAACATGAAGGAAACAAGTTATTTACAATGATGCACCCACGCAGTGGATAAAAATATTTTATACGGTTAAATATTTCGAAATATGATAAAATAATCATAAAATAATTTTTATAAATATAAACATTATAAGTATTTTCTCTTTTCCAAGTAAATAGGATGACTCTGTTAAAAGGTATTAATGTATGCACTAAATTACACATAATAGATAACATTCCAAAGTGAAAAATAAGTACTTTTAATTGTGTTTAAAATATTGTTTCGGATTGGGTAAAAAGAAATCAATAATAATGAAATAGTGTGAGAAAACTTTAGTTTACGTTATTTTAAATGTAAAATATAACGTATAATTTTAAAAAAACTTAACATTCATAACCTAACAGTGATCTTTTACGTGTGTTGGCAACCCAAAACCTAAACATATGATTTTTGAACTGTCATCCAGGTAAAAACCTATCATGAACAGACTCTACCTTAGTTCTTCCTGTCGTCATCGGCAAACCAGACTAGATGAGCTTGACGTTTAGTTCGCGTTTCCATCGATGCGGGTCATAGGTATTATTATTTCTGTGCACAATTGATCTATAAATAGTGAACTTACAAATCGTTCTTTCCAAACAAAATTACCTCCACTTGATTTGTTGTTTCCCCAACAGCACCGGCTGGTAGATTTTAGTCGCAAACGGGATGAGGGGGGGTGGGGGGGATGTTTAAACTTCTCCCGGGGTCAAAAAGCAAAAGGTAAAGGGCAATAATTGAAGCTCATAATTCAAGACTCGAGTCGTAGATTAGCTCAATAAGGTTGCAATTAGTATTTGTAAATAGTTGCTTAGATTTTTTTCGACGTCTTCTTGTGAAGATCACGTTGAGGGGGAGGGGGAAATTGTGTGAAACACTCCTAAAGCGCGAAGAGATTCTCGCCGATTACTGTGAGTCAGTCAAGTGTGAATAACAGACGATATTCTTCTTCCATCTCTTTCTATTCTTCTTTTTCTTCTCTTTGCCACTTTCGATCCTTTGTAATGTTAAGTTTTTCTCTTTGTCACTCATCCTTTTCTGATTCTAATTTTCTCTCTATTTTTTTGTTTTAACCTATATTTTTATTTGTGTTTTAATTTTTATATTTAAATTATGTTTCCCATTTTATTTAATATTTTTTCATTTTATTCTTCCCTTTATCTAGTTCCTGTTTGACTATGTATGAAGTCTTAATTTTCTTTTTTTTCTCTCTCTCTTATCAGTAGCTCTATCTATTTACTTTAATTTTCATTTTTACCAAAGGCCCTACCCACACTGGTTGGAACGCGGACAAAGGCGTTAAGTGTTGTATGGTCTGGTTTGCCGCCAAGTGGAGGTTGAGGTTTGAATCTGGACTGGGTGTACCGAGTTCTCTTTCTTTAAATAGTCTCGAATTTTATAAGCCGTGAACCCCATTTTTTGGGGGGAAATGGTGCGTTGGCATACCACCTAATAATCTAAACCTAAAATCGGAAAATTTAAAAGAAAAAGCTGTCACTATGATTATAGGTTTAAATACTATTTATTTTTTATACATTTAACAAAACAACTCCATGGCGTCAACTCGCAGGCGTGCTATACAAACTGAGCGGCCACCGTATATTGGCGAAAATAGTGCCAACATTTGCGGATAGAGGGTGTCATGTGGTCAGCACAACGAAGCCTCCAGCTATTAATTTCACTTTTCTAAACCGGATCTGCTACTTCTTTATTCGAGTAGCTCCTCATTTGTCCTCGTGAGGCTGAGTTGACCCCGTTCCAGACCCACTGTTTAACAGAAAGATCTGTAAGCGCCGAGCATCGAACCCGAGACCTCTAGATCTGTAGCCAGGGACTCTGACCACTAGACCACAAACGCGGTCTCTATACGTCTCATGATACACAATCTGCATTGTGACATTTGGTCGTGTTAGCGTTAAAAACTAAACAAAACATATGGCGTTATTTTTTATAATATGAATATAAAATAAGTTAATATTACTAACATACATAAACTTAGTCCTCAATGGGAAGATTGGTACCTACTTAGAGCGTAGAGAATAACATTAAAAGCATATATTATTGACTCAGTAAGCCTTTTATTTTGATCAAAAAAAAATTAATTGTAATGAAAACCGCAAAAATACTGACCTTAACTTGCGTTGTCCTTTAATCCCACTTCTGCAGATTCGGTGGCCGCGTGGTCTAAGGCGTAATTCTCGCGTTAAACTAAACTGCAGATGACAGGGAGATCGGGACTCGAATTTCGGTCAGGTGTAGCGAGGGTGGTTTTTTCAATAATGGTTTTCCACTCTCTTTCTCCACGCAAATTCAGGTGCACTTCCTATATATTTAACCTTCCTAATCCCTAACTGATTAGCGTAACTAGTACATTATTATACTACTATAAAGCCACACGGCTGACTTACTAACATTAATGTTTACCCACTTCCAGATGAGTTAGAAACTTGAAACTTGCCATACTTATAGCTTCTAGCCTGTAACCGACGGGAAAATTCCAAAAAGTAAATAAATTAAAATAAATTGTTAACCCCGAAAAAAATTCAAAATGGCGGAGCATCTATAAAGTCGGTGCGGACCTTTCTTTGGAGGTCTCTTGTGGCTAAACGGTAAGACCTATAAAAACAAGGCTCTGGAATTACATTAGTTTACATCCACTTGCAAAGAAAACCCACTGGGGGTTTGAGGGCGGAGCCCTCAACGAGCAAAGCGAGTATGTATATAAACTGAGAAGGTAAGTAAGACGCGGTGACAAAAAACACCCCACCTTAAATATCTGTTTCTAATAACTTCTCACATCGCTCAGGTTATAGTTCCATTTACAACTCTTCCGAAATAAATACATATGGAGGAAAACATTTGGTCCATCGAATCTGTCCCTTCTTCAAATCCGATCTTGGTGTCTTATTTTTACTACTCTTTGTTTTTTTATCGTCTTCTTCTTTGATAATAAAAATGAGAAAAATAAACTGGAAATTGCATTGTATGGGTACACAGTAAGCTTTCTTCAACAACGATTACTTACTGAAAAGTAATGCCGGTGGAAGGGAACCCTGAAATTAGAATTGGTTACTCCCTCCCTCTTTTTTCCCCCCATTGGGCTGGGATAACATTTTTGGGAGTTCTAAAGTTCCGACGATTTAGTCGAGTGTGTTTTATTTTATTGTGTAAGATACGCTTGTTTTTCATCCTGTGACCGAAGCGCAGGGTATGTCTAGGCTCGAATCCCGTGTGGGTTCATTGAGATTGTGATGAATCTTTAAGTATTATGTGTGTCCAAGCCCCAAGAAAAGTGTATTTTACAATTTATGTCTGTTCCCGTGTCTGTCTGTCTGCTGTCTCCGGACATATATATGGTACGGTTCGTGCCCAGATGTCTTTATTTGTATTTATTTTTGAAAATGTCGCTAGTCAGTTTCTCGTAGTCTCGCTAAAAGCGGGAACAGGCTTTTTCGCATAAGAGACAATCCTAATTTGTTGGAAAGGAGGCTGCGCTTGTTGAGTAACATAAAATTAATAAAACTAAATTTGGTCAATATCGAGAGTATTAAAACCTGGTGTTAATACTATTAAACCTAATAACAATTATTTCCGATACCTTATAGCTCAGTTGATAGCGTATTCTGTATATTAAGCTAAGGTGGGGTGGGGTGTAAGTGAAGGCATGCTAAGGGCAATATTTTTGTAGTTTTTATATCAACACTTTTTTTGGTCAAAAGAAATTAAATAATAATAATAATTATTATTATTATTAGCACCCGCGGGTTGTACGCACTTACGTTAATGTATAATGGTAGGGTGATTGTGAGATGAAATGGAGGACCTACAGTTTAACGTGGAATCCGAACCACGGTGGAGGCCTGGCATTCCTCACATTCACAAGTTGTGATTAATACACATCTTTTCAAAGGTGAAGGAAGGGTTTGGAAATCAGATAAATCTGTGCCGGGACCGAGGATTGAACCCCGACCCTCAGCACAGAAGTCTGACACCTTACCCCTAGACCGCCAGGTCACCAATTAAATAATTATCCAGTAGAAACAAAAGAGTTTAATTTTCTTTACATGGTGATGATATCAACAGTTGTTGAATATCTGTCAAGGGTATCCTGGAATATAATGACAACATTTTTTTTTTAAAAAGTTGGTCATCTAATGCCGCTAAAATAATACAGTTAATAATACAGTTAAAATAAAATAATTATGGAAAAAAACTAAACTCTATATTTCTACTGAGCAATAGTTTATTAATTTGGGCCAAACAAATGTTTCGCTATGAAAACTGCAAAAACACTGCCATTAACTCGCCTTTCCTATACCCCACCTCTTAAGAGGTGTCGGGTCAGACTCACGGCTGAAAAATATATCATTGATGAAATTGGGGTTTCCCCCTTACACGGCGAAGAATTGATGTTTGGCAGACTGGAGGCCATGTCTCTCCTAGAATCTAGGTTGTAAGTTGTTCGTTGATAGAATCATTTTGGTTATAATTATTTTAAATTATTATTAATAATTCCTTTAACTCCCGATTGTAGAGCATAGGGCCGCAACAAAGCTTCGCTACTCTGGCTAGTCATTGTTGCAGTTTCTGTGATAGGCTCATTTCAGGTGTCGGGGGTTATAAATTCACCCTCTTCATGGACTTCTAAGAGCAAGCGGGAAAGAGCTTTCATATTTTACCGGGAAGGTATTTTCGCACTCCTTTCAGGGTTTTCTTTTACATGCCACAACCGACATGGAACTGACAGCTTTAGTTCCCCTTCGAAGGAAGCTGTGCTTCGAATGTTTATTAGTTCAATAAAAAAAATCCGTTGACCTCAGCTGGGTTTGAACCCAATAACATCAGGTTTTGAGGCGAGCACCTTACCTCAAGATCGCCAAGGTCGACTTTTGGTTAGATAGCGCACGTTAGTAAAACAAAAGCACGTAATTTTGTTTTAGGGGTTCCCCAGTAACGTGTTGATAAATTTGAGTGAAACCTTACTTGAGGCTATTTCATTTATTTTTATAAATGCGACTCCTTCGTTCGCCTGCCGGTGCCGCATGCCAAGGACGAGATTTGAGATTCTTCTAAGACACACACATGCACGCACTCGCGTATCTACGTCACACTAACGACGCATCGTCTTCATGTCACGCACACTATCTTGAAGAAAGGGCAAGGATATATTTAATTTGTCTAAATTAACTCTATCGCCTCTACAAACTATTTTTTTTTTCATCATTTAATTCATCCTTGCTTTAAACTTTTGCTATCTTTAATTGATAATTTTCACTTGAAGAGCTATTCATAATTTGTGTATGCATAGCTCAGTGGTAAGAACCAAAGTTATTGGAAATATTATGTTCAATACCAAGGCTAATAACGACTTAACTGGGTGTATATTGGTAGTGTAATTTAGCATACATGCACCTGCATTTACATGTAGAGGGAATGAGAAAAACACATTGGTAAATCAGATGTGTAAAACCACCAATATAGTAAATTACGAGTCTGACACCTTATATCGTGCAACCACTGGCGTGGTTCTCTCTATAATAGAACCGGGGACCTTTTAGTTTTCATCACCTTCGCTCTACCACCGAGATATTTTTTTTTCTCGTCTCGTATCCAGGTTAAACTTTTCTCCCCGTCTTATCGAATCAAGATTGGTGTGCACGAGGACAAAAGGCAGCAGTATCGTCTTGTCTAGTTTGACCGGGGCTTGAATCCCGGTAGGGTGTGTTCATGGGTGTTTTCTAAGTGGGATTCATAAATGTGTGTTTTTTTCATCCTCCACTCTAATGCGATCACACTTCATTCATTACCAACCTTCACACCTATATATCGAGACTATAAATATCCTTGTTTTAAATGTACAATTCGTTTATCCAGAAAGATCGCAGATATGCCATAGTGTTACAAAGTATAGGCGTACCTACAATTCTTTTTAACTACTGCGTCTTATTAGCTTAGCTGTTCAGGTCGTGCACATATATGATAATTACGCTAATGGCGGAGGGATGAGGAAAGAAACAAAGGTAATCTACCTGCTTTTGTGTAGAAGAGTGGGAAATTATTTAGGGAAAACCACCCTCAGTAGATCAAACTGGGATTCGAACCCTTATACCCCCCGTCATCAGCAGCCTAGTCTAGCACGAGAATGACACCTTAGACCATTCGGCCACTAAAGTTATTAGATAAAAAATAACAATAAAACAATTGTCAGAAATGCCTTAAGATTTAATACATAGGCAAATCTTCGAGCACCAATGTGTTGAGTATTAATATTTTTTTATATATATATTTTTAAATTACCTAGTTTTAGTACTCGTCTGGGTTAAACGCATACGTTAATTACACCAACGAGATAAGGTATAATATTAGAGGAAATGTACTCTTATTCGCATGGAGTTAGAATAGGAAACCATATACGAACAAAAACACGAAGTACACCCGACGCCGATTCCCTGTCACTGGCGATTCAGTCAACACGAGACTGGTGCGTTTGGCCATGCGACCAACGATTCGTGTGACGGTAGTTCTTAATATTTCTCTTTGGATTTCAAGTTGAAATATCTTCTATAAATTATTATTCCTCCTTGGATTTCACGTAGATAATATTTTTTCTTGGTGAACAAGTTAGACAGAAAACAAATGAATACTATATTCATAGATAATAAACATTTATCACGTGGTTTAAGACATGATTATTGCAATATATTATGTTAAAATTACGCCAAAAAACCCCTAGGTACTAGATCGATCGCTTATAATTTTAAATGCAAATCAATTGATATGTGTTATTAAACGAAATACGTTGTCCGGCCTAGTCATAAATAATTTCCCTGCCACATGTCTTTAAAATTCATATCCACGCATTTTCAAGAACAGACAGATATACATATTTTTGAGTGGCCGCCATCTTGAAGCGAAGGCCCATTCCTTCCGTGGCTCCTTCCATCTACTCCCACACACACAGGCGCGGCGTGGAGAAAGGATTTTTTTTTTTTTTAAATCGTTCACCTCGGTGGTCTTGAGGTAAAGTTCTCACCTCAGGACCCGGTGTTTGTGGGTTCAAACCCAGCCGGGGTTGACAGATTTTTCTCGAGCGATAAAAATCCTTAGCACAACGACCTTCGGAGGGGAAGTAAATTCTTCAGTCTCATGTCGATTGTGGCATGTTAAACAACCCTGGAAGGCACGTGAAAATACCTTTCCCGGCAAAATTGGTAGGCCCTTTCGCTCTCGCTCATAGAAGTTCTCGTGTGCGGATATAATTTGGTTTAGAAAGTGCACGTTAAATACCTTAAATAAATAACAACAATTTCTAGAAACCTCGAGACTTCTGACACACGGAAATTTCACCAGCCGCTTCCATGCCTCGCGACGCACTGCAATGTGATATTATAATAAGCAGACAACGGAAATTCCTTCTTCGCTTCACGGTGGGCCGTAGTGGGCGACAAGCTTGAGGTGTCACTCTTATAATAGACTCGACTGCGGATGACTGGGGAGATCGGGCTTCGAACCCCGGTTGGGTGTATTTATGGTGATTTTCCCTAAATTCCTCTTTCCCTTCACGAAAATGCAGGTACACTAACTCATAAGTTCAAACTTCCTCGTCCTTAACATATTAGTGTAATTAGTAGACTATATTCGCGTACAGCCCGAATGGGTAGTAGGACTCGCAAATCTTCTTTGACCTGAAGTTTGGTTTTATGTGATCTCTTTCTATCCCGAGCTCAACTCTTCAGCTGGTTAGTGCTGCCTATACCATCTGGTAGACATTCCATGTACTGGGGGAGTTCAAGAAGTGTGGTGGTACTTCGTTGTCTTCTACACTTAATTTATATGAACGAGCGTGAAAGATCCTACCAATTTTGCCCGGAAATGTATTTTCACATACCATCCAGGGATCTTTAACATGTCACAATCGACATGGAACGGACGGCTTTGCTGCCCCCTCTTCAGGAAGTTATACTACGGAAAAATCCGTCAACCTCAGTTGGGTTTGAACCCACTAAGATCGGATCCTGAGACGATAACTTTACACTCAAGACCACCTAGGTCGACTTTGCGCATCCAAGAGGATAAAAAGTATTTCCTGTCCTTCAACCGCTGTTCGAATAGATCATAAATCCCCTCCAACTAAAATAGTTCCGGGACCCAAACCTGAGACGCACAAAGTCCGAAGATGATCAGCACCCATCCCTGACGGACCACACCGGGGCGGCTCTTCCTTTTGAAGACGTCTTGGCGGAGCAAGCGCATGCGCACGAACAAGTTGGAGGAGTAAAAGAGGACCCCCCACCTACACGAGGAGAGCTGATGTATGGGCGCCCCAACGCGCGAGACCGCTTCTTACCTAAACAGGACGACATTTTTATAGCTTGTAGCACCCGAAAGTACAACGGGACGAACAACTGACATTACCCAAAATACGATGACACTTTCATGGCTTGTAGCACCTGGATAGGTGCCCCGCCTACATAATAAATGTTACGATAAATGAAACAATCACTAACAACGTTATAAATTAGGTCGAAACACACCTACACTCCACTTTTCATAGAAATAACCTTTTAGAAAATACTTTTTTTGTGGTAAATACTGTTAATATTTAGGTATTTTATCACGTCTATTTTACTAGTATTGATAATATCTATCAATGCCGACACTTGCAGGTCACATGATATGACGTATGAATACGTGAAAGTGTCGACCTTGGTGGTCTGGGGTTAAATACTTGCCTCAGGACCCGATGCTCGTGGGTTCAAACTCAACCGGTGCCGCCGGATTTTTCTTGAACGATCCGTAGCACAACTTCCTTCAGAGGGTAAGTAAAGCCGTCAATCCCATGTCTATTGTGGTATGTAAAAGAGGTCTCTGTAAGATATGTGAAAATAACTTTTCCAGCAAAATTGGTAGCTCCTTTCGCTCTCGCTCATAGAAATTCTCGTGTGCTGATATAATCAACCGGTTCATAAAGTGCACGTTAATTACCTCAAATAAACAATTAAAATAAAATACTGTAGCTAACACACCACATTGATCTCTCAGGGGTCATAAGGGCAAGCAAAGGAGAGAGAAATTCTGTACGGTACACCGTAACATTTATCTTTATTTTTTAAATTATCCCTTAAATGCATTTCGTCACATCTGAATTTATATATAGCTTCTTACATTATTGGTGCCATTTAATCTCTAGTCTGTGTTAAAATACTAGTTAGTAGCGTTTCTAAAAATACCTTTAGGCCATATTTTGAAATATGTCATATTTACTGAGACATCTCTTAATCTGTTCACAACTTATTGAAGTTTTACACTTCTTTATATATGGATATTTGACCTTTGACTTAAAATTTTGAAATATAGCACAACCCTACTAATTTTATCAAGACAATAAGAACAAAAAAAAATTCTCAAAGTTTGTATTATTAAATTCATTAGAAGATAAGAGGTATTTCTATTAAATAAATGTACTTTATCTTCTTATAGGAGTAATTGTGTATCTCATTCAACTAGAAACACTTCAATTGGCCAATTACTAATATATGGGAATTAAGGTTGCCCGCATGAAACTAATCTATTTAATTGGTTAAGTCATTTGAGGTTATTGGTAACGTGATCAGAAACAAACTTAATGACCTAATCTCCTAATTTGTTCTATTGAAAACATGGCATCAAAGAAATTAAACATATAGAGAAACTTGTTGTGTAAGGTGATTTGTGTGTTTATTCTCGATACCGTTTCAACCAGCGAACATATCTCGTATAGATTATGTTTACATATGGGTCCCAACATGGACATTACCGGCAACGACTTCCAAGGATATGTTTGTGTTTTCGTTAGTGATTTTTTTCTTTGTTTGGTTTTTTGTGTTTTTGTGTTTTTTTAATGTTTTTGTTGGCGTATTTTTTGTGTGTGTTTCTCTCTCTCTTTTTTCGAAAAACTTCCACCTTTCTTTCAAGTATTAGTCAGTTTTGATTTCAATTCGAAAATTCCGACCTCAGCAGATATGAAGAATCACTTTTTTTTTTTTAATCACCACGTCTTACTACCTTTTCGGGCTGTATGATAATTACTCAAATGAGATAGGAATGAGAAAGGAAGCATTTTGGAGGTAATTTACTCGCATTTGCTTGGAAGGATAGTGGTACATAGTTCAGGAAAAACCACCCTCAGTAAACCCGACCGAGATTCGAACACTGATCTCCTCGTCATTAGCAGACCAGTTTAACACGATAGTGACGCCATAGACCATTCGGCCTCTGAAGCAAAGAATCCCCAATTAAATTATTGATAGCTAAAGTACACATTTTTCAGTTTTTATCATTCTTTCTCTTTGCTTTTATGCACATCATAAATTAATGTTTACATGACAAAAACTAAAATAAATAAATTACCTGGGGTGATAATTTTACCTTCTTAGGACAAAGTACGTTAATCATGTTTGCATTATAACATCTTATAAATTATACTTAATGCTTAAGGTTACGTAACGATTAAAAATATAATATTTGTTCAAAGATAGACATATTGTTTAATAATGTAACCTCAGTTTTGTTTCGGGACAAAAAATAATATAAAATGCTTTCGAATATAAGTTGCAAAAATTTTCCTATTACAAAATAAAGAATAGCGCAATTTATAGGATCTTTCTTTCGCTATTTATTTACTAATACGTGAATTTTCTAACTTTAGTTTCACAGCGTCTTACTACCCGTCCTAGATATCCTAATTTAACTACACTAATAAGATATGTGTTAGGAAGGTATAATTTAGCGGAAATATACCCTAATTTGTGTCTATGAGGGAGGAAAGCCATTCACTCGGTGAGATTCGAACCCTAACCTCACCGATACAGGTGTATTTTCTTTGGTCTATCTCTATATGTTGCTTTGTTAAATGTCTGTTAATATTAATTTGTATTATCCTTACGTGCATGTTGAGTGTCAAAAGTCACCGTCTTGAAATGTCCCTTTTCAAAAATCTTGGAATCTATTAGCACGCTCTCTCTCTCTCTTTCTTCACTATATAATAATACTGTAGTGAGAAACTCGTCTTGGTAGGCTGCTTGTTTAATAACTGATAATTTCCCTCTTCTGTTTCTCCATACACACAACTCTTGCACACTCATCCCACTATTTTGCTGCCTTCACAGAATTGATTTATATCACCTCTGTGTTCTAGTGGTTAGAGTTGCTGGCTAAAGATCCAGAGGTCCCGAGTTCGATATTTAGCGCTTCTAATTTTTATGTGAAACAGTGGGTCTGGAACGGGGGGAAGTCAGCCTCGTGAGGACAAAATAATGGGGAGATACTTGGATGAAAAATAAACCACTGTAACATCAAAAACTACTTCAAGATACAAATTAATTCAAGTAACATTTTATAACAAATTTTTGTATTATATAGAACTTTTTATGGTTCACTGTTCAAGCTGATAATATATCTGGGGGAAAGCTATATATATTAACATGAGAACTTGTTGCCCCGTGCTCGGTAGGCAACATTGTAATGCAAAATGTTACTTCATGAAAGTGCACTGTTCGCTTTGGTAATAATTATAATAACATTTACACACGAACCTCCTTATTTCGAAAACCATGGAGAAAAGGGGGGAGGGGGAGGTGGGACTTGAATATCTTTTCGGTGAAAGACTTTTTGTTCTGTAGCGTAATTTGTTGACTTATTTATTGTGTTTTAAGCATTATAAATAAATATACAAGGTATAATTAATACATCGTCATTGAACAATCTAATTCACCAAATTTTTGGAATACTCACAAATATAAATGTTAAAAAATGCAATATTTTTTTAAATTGTAACTGGAGGAGGGGAATGCGGCTTCCCCTTCAGCCCAGCTAACTTTTTTCTTTGTATCGCCCACGATCTGTTATGAAGGCACATTGCAACCTGTTATTAATCAATTAGTCTTTTCAGAGTCAGCTATTTTAAAACTATACATTTACTGTTTTGTAAGTGAAAATAAACAATTTTTAAGACATTTAAGTATAGTTTCCACATATCACAAAACACATTCATATCTCAGGATCTTTGTTCTTTTAGGAGCGGGTGGTAAATCCTCTTCTTCTGCATTAGTTTAGAGTTCTCGAGTCAACGAAATGAACCATCTTCACTCATAAAGTCAGGATATTCTGTAAACTGTTATCATACTGAAACGTTTTGCTTTTAGTATTATTAGACTCCTTTAGGTAAGTTTAGGGGCGCGTCTATCACTTTTAAATAGTTTTTACAATTTTATTTTTGTTATTGGCAAACCTTTGTCTCTGTGGGCTAACATTTTCTATGAGCTATGTCAATATTGTTATCGTAATATAAACAATTTTACACTATTTATTGAAGTTTTAAGGCTTCCGGATTAAATCGTCAATAAATACGTTAAGGTTTATGGCAATGACAAACGTGTAAAATTTCTTCAACTCTGTAGGTTTTCACAGCTCTCACATGTTGATGCAAAAAACACATTAACTTGATTTAAAAAAATTACCTTATCATCACTGGTCTCAACGCGTCACTCTCATATTCGACTGAATTGTTGGTGAAGAATAGATTGTGTTTCGAGTCCCGGTTGGGTGTACTGAGGATTATTTTTCCTAAATTTTTATCCCATTCTGTCTTCACGATAATTCGGCTACATTCACTCTAAATCATACCTTCACTAGCCCTACTTTATTAGTGTAAATATGTGGATAACCTTAACAGGTTCAGTCCAATTTTCATAGGAAAGATGGTTGTAAAAAATACAAACATATTCTCTATGTGGCCAATTTGGATAATATTTTGCTGTGTTATTTTATAGGTATTGATAATATCCATCAAACGTGATAGCTGCAGATCATTATTACTTTACGTATGAATACGTTAAAGTACATCTAATAACTCATAGCACTATTTATCCGTTTCGGTGATCGAACTTTTTAAGGCATCACTCTCGTAATATACTCGACTAGCTAAAACAGGGAGATTGGGGTTTGAATTAAGGTCAGGTTTACCGTGTTCCCCCCCCCCTTTAAATGGTTTTCCACTCTCCCTCCACGCAAATGCAGGTGAACTTCCTCAAAATGCAACCTTCCTCAGCCCAAGCACATTAACGTAGTTAGTTCATATGGGTTATACACCCAAACGGATAGTAAAACGTGGTACTTAAAAATAGTACTCGAGCTGTTTTCGAGGGACAATGAGGTCCCGACTTGGGCAAGCAGATGCGCACAATCGGGTGTCTAGAGAAGGGAGGAGGATGGGATGGGGGGATGGGTGCAGTTGTTAACAAGACTCCGGAGGATGATTAACGACAGGCAAATTGCACGCCGCTGTGAGTGGCCGTGTTGAAGCATCACTAACGTTATTGGCTAAATGATTAAAGCTTTACTGCGAGGTCAAGATAATAATCGTGAGGTGGTAATGACCCCGGAACTTTTAATAGAAATATGGAGCTTGCTGCTTTCCCCCAAATATACATCCAACTATACAGACTATAAATAATAAAAGTTAGAGTTTTTTTTGTACGTTTTTGCTCACTTAAGGTGTGGACGTAGGGAACGTGAGCATAGGATGGTCCTTTTTTTTTAGCTGAAATAAAAAAAATATGGCTCCAGTACAAACATATAGCTTCATTTTCTTCACATGGTGATATCAACAGTTGTTGAATATTTGTCATGGGTGTCCTGGAATTTGATGACAACTTTTTTATCTTCATTTAAAAAGTTTGTCATCAAATGCTGCTGTTCTCATGACAGATATTCAACAACTGTTGATATCACCATGTGAAGAAAATTAAACTCTCTATTTGTACTAAAGAAAATTTCGGAAATAAAGTATGTAAGAAAAAAGACCGCAAAAGAGGCCCAGAAAGAGATAGTAGGAGCAGATAATTAAATTGTTCAAGTTAAAGGAGAAGAATGGAAGAAAGAAAGAGGAAGATGGAGTTATTTTACTAAACTGACCCGACCACACGCTGGAAACAGTTGATGATAATTATTTGTACGGAAGCAATATCTTATTTATATTGGCCAAAAAAAGTTTTGCTATAAAAAGGGCAAAAACACTGTTTTTTTTTTCGAGTTTCCTACATCCCCACCATCAATTGACAAATTTGTTTATTAAGGTTTTTCGTGATTAACTTCTCCTAAGTCAAACAAATATGAGCATGCTCTAATTCCGCTTTATAGTACAAACATTTCAGTTGTTTGGACCAAGCAGATCTTATTTAGAGTGTAGTTAAATATATTTGCCGCTATAATCATCTGCTAAAATTGATGGTTTTTATAATTTATGAACGTAATTAATCACAAAGTTAAACATGTTTTCCTTATTTGAAAATATTGGGATGTATTTTTTTTCCTACCATAAAAGCTTCCTATTCATCGTTGTAATTCTTCTACTCGGATCAAAAACCAAGAGGTGACCTCAATCAATATAGATGGACCTTACACGTTACTAGCATCTCTTCTTTATCCAAACCTCACTTTAATATGTGCATTAGAGCAAATCTATGCCGAGGGATTTGAATTATGAGGTCAAATCACGCCGCCGACCATTTTTGTTTAGTTGTCATGTAAAAACATTCATTTTCTCTGTAATGTTTGCGTGCATACGTGGAGGAATGCTTTTTTTACTTTCCCAGAGGGAAAGTATTGTAATCGTTTTGTTGTTTTTTACCTCTAGATTATGATGAATCTTTACGTTTTTAATGCCCCCGAACCCAAGAAAGTGGATTTACATCTCTGTGAGCGGTTTTTGAAAATTAATTTTTTTTTGGTAAATGGCTTTAATGATTTTGTTTTAAAACGTACATTAGAGTGTGTTTGATATAACAAATAAAAATCTATATTTGTTTTTCGGGAAAATTTTTGTTTAAGGTGGGGATGTAGGGAACACGAGTTAAAGGCGGTGTTTTTACAGTAAAACTTTTTTTGGTCAAAATAAATGAAATATTTCTCAAAAATAAACGTTGAGTTTAATTTTCTTCAAATGGTGATAGAAAAACTTCTTGTATATCTGTCATGAGCATAGCAGCATTAGATGAGAAACTTTTTAAATCAAGATTAAAAGTTGTCATTAAATTTCAGGAAACCCTTGAAAGATACTCGAAAACTTTTGAAGTCATCATTCGAAGAAAATTAAAATTTATGTTTTTACTGGAGCAATATTTTATTTATTTTGGCAAAAAAAAAAGTTTGCCATAAAATCTGCAAAAAAAAAAACTTCCCTTAACTTGTGTTCCCTACACTCACACCTTAAGGGTAGTTTACTAATAATTGATTTTTTTTAAATTGGAATTTTTTTGAAATTAGCTCAGTCGATTTTGTTCATAATCTTTATACGGGGACTATTTTATATGATAAATAATAATGTATGTTTATTTTTATAAATTAAATCAATTAAAGTATAGTATAGTTTGACATATTGTAGAAAATTTGAAATTTTTGAAAAATTACCTTTAAGATTTAGCTGAAAATGGGTATCTGGAAATTATATTTCATGATAAATGAACATATTTTTATTTTGACAAATATAAATAATTTGAGGATAGTTTATAAATAACTGATTTTATAAAATTTAAGATTAAAAAAAAGTTGAACCATATTGTTTAAAATTTACATATGAAGAGTGTATTGAGCTAAACCTATTTTTGAAAATTTGGTTCCAAGCCATAACATACTAAATGAGAAAGTTCATACGATTTTGTCGTAATATTTTTTACATTGACTAGAATTTGAACCAGGTTGTCAGTCTCGTGATGTCTGTTTTGCCGGTCGGGGTTTGAATCCCGGCTGGGTGCGTTGAGGGGTATTTCCTTAAATGGCTAACCATTCTGCATCCATGCAAATGTGGTTGGTTTTCCCTTCCTCACTCCACACTTATATAGGTTAACATGTTTTAAACAAAAAGGATATGCAGAGGGTCAACCCTTCTACGCGGAGGACGTTTGGCGCTTCCTTGAATTATTTATTTATGTATGTACAGTATTAGACCCGAAGTTAGGTTGGATCCTCAACAGTTCCACCGTCAGCTGTAAAGCCTAGGCAGTATTGAAGAGGTGTACTAAGGAAATGAGGAGTAAGATAGTTTTACCGTAGCGTTCCTCAATGAGCCAGAAGGTACTATTGCGCATCAGTCTGAATGAAATACATGGGTCGTTTGGACCAGGTTGGTCATAGGACGTTTGGCGCATTTGTGAAAATATCTGTCAATCCTACCTTGTAAAGTTTCTTCCTACCAAAATCCTACTATACGTGTTCAATTCTAGGACATTCAACCCTAATTCATCAAATTAGCACAACACATTATACTAAGCTTTCTAAGTCAAATAAATAATTCCATGTTTGGATCACCTTTCCTTAACTCTTTTAACAAATTTGATCAATTTTGTAAAATACTTTTTTGTCATTGTTTTTTATTCTACATTTATTTATACAAACAGGGGACCACTGTAAAAAAAAAAGGAAAAACGAAAAAGTCAAGGTATTTAAAACTCAGAAAAAAAATTCCAGGAAACCGAAATATTTGCCTCTCTCAAAAAGAAAAAATTATGAATCGTATATTATTCAAACATTAATTTTAATAAGGATGCCGCCTATTTGAAGGTAAATATAATCACTAATCACACTAAGATATTTCTAATGGGAATGGCAGTTCCTAAGCATTATAGCATTTCAATTCTCAATTATATTTAAAATAAAGTTTTGACCCTGTTTTATCCTTTTAAAACATAACTTTTTTGTTTGTTTGAGTAAGACAAGATATATGTTTATAGCCATTAACTTTGTTCTAAAAACTGAGATATTTAGTCTGAAGCGTAATTGAAAATGAACTAATTTCATTTTTTCATCTTTGTATTAATAGATTTTAGATTAAAATGATAAAACTTAAGCTGTACAACTTCTATTTCTCTTGGGGCGTGCTGATTACCTTTTACTTCGAGTTTAACTTGAACCAAATTCGTACATAGCAGATAACTTCTTAAATAACTCTGGCTTTCAGAACGTCTGAAACACGTGTCAGCATTCTCTTTGATTAAATATTTATTTATTTTTGGGTGCGGTCTAAAAATTAATAATTATATAAACGTGGGTATTCTAATTTTTATTTTCCACATCATTACTAATTCTAGCATGGATTTTAATCATTAAAATTAGGATCTTAGCGTCAGAAAAAAAAACAGGATTTTTTTTAGTATGTTGTGGCTACCCTGTTTGAGCCACTTAAGAACGTGGAAATAGTATGACCAACTTATATCTAGCGTATTTCCTGCATCACCGTGTATGCATCTGAAAGTCTAAAATACGTTGATGAATTAGTAAGCAGTCCAATTATTTATACTAACCTTATTACACGCAGTTGTTTTTATTCGAAGATATCCCCTAACCCCAATCTCTTGATTGCACTCTCATTATCCTTGAATCTTGCGTGCCAATTACAGCTTGCGAGGTCATGACCCGACCATTAGTACTTGACTCCGGGTAACAACCAGCTAACTCCATGTTTTTACCGACCCTCCAATTTTCATGTTAATTTTTCCTTATCTGACAGCTAGAAAAGTGACTAGATCTACTTTCAAGTATTCATACGTCAATTTATATGATCTTCAGCTGTCACTTTTGATAGTCATATAAATTATAGGTAAAATCACACAAGTAATATATTATTATTATTATTATTATTAGCCCCGCATCTTACTACCCGTTTGGGTTATACGCTTAAGTACTAATTACGCTAATGGATTAGGAATTGGGAAGGTTGAATTTAGAGGAAGTGAACCCGCATTTGCGTGGAGGGAGAGTGGAAAACCATTTAGGAAAAACCACCCCCAGTTCACCCGACCGAGATTCGAACCTCGATCTCCCCGTCCTCGGCAGTCTAGCTCAACACGACTAGCGCGTTAGCTAACTACGCCACCGAGGCGGGTAGGTAATATAATAAAATGCTTTAAATGTCGGCCATAAAAAATATGTTTACATTTTCTAAAGATTTCTTCCTATCATAATCCTACTGAATCATCATTTCTCCAACTTAGGCTAAGGGTGTTTGTTTAGGCGCGTCTTGAATTGTTTTTAACAATTTTGTGTTTGCTGGAAAACCATTTGAAACTTGATTAAAACATTTTTTTTTCGAAAATACACATTGTAGAGAACCCTCTCTTAACAGTTTTATTGTTATATAAAGTAACCTTAATATATTTATTGAATTTTATTTAGATTTTACAAATAAATCAACACTTAAATAAATACAGTGATAGTTTTTAAATAGCGATGAAAATACAAGAGAAGATACTCATTAGTGTTTATTTTAGTATATAAGTTTGTTAGTCAGTAGCGTATAAATTGTTTCCCAGCGAAAATAATAATAGTTAGAATGTCAAAAGTAATTAAAAACTAAGTCTAACATCCTTAAAATGGATAGGAAGTCTAGACGAGTTAGGTACCACCTTAATCATGTTGTTTTTTTACTGAGCATAAATAATAGTAAAAATTAAATCAATGAGGAGATACCTAAGATGATAAATTATATTTAATATTGACATATATCAAGGTTAATTTATTGTATTTTTCATGAAAAGAATTGGATAAACCTTTTTTTATAAAATAATAGCGGTTGGAATTTTGTTTACTTTCTCTTTTGGAAAAATGTGAAAGGCTTTATCTCGAGATTTTGAGGGAGCTTGACGATTTATTTTCCCCCTAACTCAAAAAAAGTTTTTTTTTTACAATTCTGTCTGTACCTGTGGCTAAAGCCGAAATGGTTTGATGGATTTCGTTTAAACTTTGTATCAATATATTTCAAGGAAATACTTAAGGGTAAAATTGTGATTTTAAAGATAGTAGGCCTATACTCAAGACTAATTTTAAACGATTATACATTTTTTTGAAAATTACTTTTAAGGATTTTTGATAAATATATATATATTTTTGTTGACTTATAAATAATACAAAGTTTGTTTTTCTAAGAAAAATTCAGTTAAGGCTGGGTTACAAAAATGACAAGAGTTTTGAAAATTGATTGTTCTAAAATGGCTCTAACGAATTGTCCTATAAAGTGTTGTAGTTTACTTTTAACCTATCTTTGAACATTTTGCTCCAAATTAAAATAAACTTTATAGGAAATGATATAACATTGGGCCGTACCTTTTATTTGAATACAGTCATATTAGGATCTAGGCTGTTGAATACCTATGACATAGTGGCAAGTTAAGATATAATTTCCCGGGTCTATGTGTTTTGGATGTATTCGAAAAGTCTCAACGATATAAAATTAAAATTAAAAATGGCTGCTGTTGGTCACCGTACTATAAGAATATTGATTGTTCAGCAAGATCTTTCGACAGATTTGTCAATATCCGCCTCGAACTGTAGTGCAGCAGCTACGTCCCGCAAGAACCTCGACAGATAACAGTGACTACCTATACTCTATTATTATTATTATTATTATTATTATTATTATTATTATTATTTAGCGCCGCGTATTACTACCCGTTCGGGTTATACGCTTGAGTACTAATTACACTAATGGATTAGGATTGGGAAGGTTGAATTTATAGGAAGTGAACCCGCATTTGCGTGGAGGGAGATTGGAAAACCATTTAGGAAAAACCACCCCCAGTTCACCCGACCAAGATTCGAGCCACGATCTCCCCATCCTCGGTGGTCTGGCTTAACACGACTGGCGCGTTAGCCAACTACGCCACCGAGGCGGGTTATCTATACTCCATTCACGGTAGGAATTACTCTCTGAAAGGTCTTTTTTCCTACCAATATCCTACTATATAATAGATTTCTAGTAGGGAAAAAGGCCTTTCAGAAAACAATTCCTACGCTGAACAAACTTTAGATAGACCACACAGTCACACACTCTGTTTACCTTGAAATATAGCAGTCTACACTGTGGCCCTTTCTTATAAGCTGGACCATGGTGAAAACGTGCAAGGTAAGCTTGTTACATTTTCAGGGTGAACCGAGTGTATATTAACTAGGTGGTCGAATGGTCTAAGGCGTCACTCTCACAATAGACCGGAGATCGAGACTCGAATCCTGGTTGGGTGTACTGAGGTTTTTTCCCTTAAGTAGTTTTCCTCCTCTCTCCACGCAAATGCGGGTTTACTTCCTCTATATTATTATTATTATTATTATTATTAGAACCGCGTCTTACTACCCGTTCGGGTTATACGCACTTACGCTAACGTGCAATGGTAGGGTGATTGTGAGATGAAATGGAGGACCTACAGTTTAACGTGGGATTCGAACCACGGTGGAGGCCTGGCATTCCTCACATTCACAAGTTGTGATTAATACACATCTTTTCAGAGGTGAAGGAAGATATACTTCTTCTAAAATTCAACTTTACTCATCCCTAGAACATTAATATAATTAGTACACATGCGTGTAACCTGAATGGATGGTAAGACGCGGTGATAAAAACAACTGAACACTCAGTCGGTAGAACGGCTGATTCATGTCAAGGACCAAAAATATATAACTGGCTATTGGGCTTATGGGAGTTTATTTTAATTATGTGGTCAACTAACAGTCTGGGCTGTGGTAGTTTGTGTTGGTACTCTGGATTAAGTGTTGATAGGCCAATAATAGCTTGTAGAGAAATGTTTCCCGTACTTTTACCAGTCGCGTACACCTTTCAGGTCTGTGACCCGCTCAACTAACCTCTTCCGGCTCTTCAAGAAAATCAGAAAGCAAATAGTAGCTATCTTGTGAAGTTTAAGGTGATAGTGCAGGGAACGTGAGTTAAAAACAATGTTTTTGTAGTTGTTGTTATCAACACTTTTTTTGATCAAAATGGATCAAATATTGCTCCAGTATGAACATAAGAGTTTATTTTTCTACACATGGTGTTACGAACAGTTATTGAATATCTATCATGAGCATAGCGGCAGTAGAGGACAAACTTTTTAAATGAAGAGGAAAATGTTGTCGTAAAATTGCAAAACACCCTTCACAGGTATTTAAGAACTGTTGATATCACCACGTGAAGAAAATTAAATTCTCTGTTTCTACTGGAGTATTATTTGTTTCAGTTTTACTCCCCCAAAAAAAAATTTGGAATAAAAACCGCAAAAGTACTGCCCCTAAACTTGCGTTCCCTGCACTCCCAACTTAACGGTCGTCCCAAATTTTAATAAACCCCAAGTTGTAAGTTAAACAAAGCCGAGAAATAGATAAATAAAATTGTATAAAAGTTCATGTAATCACGCCAAACTCTGCTTTAATTTGTTTAACTGGCTAACCATTATAGCAAAAATTATTTCATAACTAGGGATGTAGTATCGAAAGAAAAGTATCGATACTGTACTCATTGAAAGTATCGTAAGAAGGATATCGTAGGTATCAGTATCGAAACGCACATAAACTTTTCTGCTTCGTTTGCTTGGAGCAACATTGAGTTGACATAGTTCATTGAACTCTCCAAAAGCTTATTTGGTTTAGTTTGTGATGACCTTGCTCATTGATAAAGGAAGGGGTAGTAGACTGGTCACCACTCGCCCAGTCAGCCATCAAATTGTATTGATAAACAAAGATGAAAGAACAGCTATGTATTATGATGAGCTAAAAGAGATTGAAAGCTAGAGCTGCTTCTTGCTTCTAACGCAGAAAAAGAGTGAGAATTGAGAAATACTATCACTCCACATTCCACCCTAGTAAACGTTTAATCCGAGCATGAGTGAAAAAAAAAAAAAAATTGTTTCCTTCGATACCGATCCGATACCGTAGTGGGGTATTAATATCAATAAAATTATCGGGGGAAAAGTATCGAGTATAAAAATACTAGTATCGAAAGGAAAATATCGATATTAGTAAAGTATCGATACTTTTTTCACATCCCTATTCATGGCTAATACAACTCAGGTGTACACCGTGTACCCATAGGAATCCTTCACTTGGAGTACTCGTACTACAGTTGGACAAACACTGATTTAGAGGTATTAAACGTGTAAATATAAAGTTGACAAAGGATTACAAAAAATAAATTTCTAATCAGGAACATGAGGGCGTTTTAAAACATTTATTTTTACTTTCTCGCTATCTTACAGGTAGAGAAAGTATTGTGATCGTAAAAAAAAATCGAACTCGAGATTTTGATGAATATCGACGTTTCATGACACCTCGAATCCGAAAAAGTGGTTTTTGAATTTCCCTCTGTCTGTCTGTCTGTCTGTCTGTACCTCCAACTAGAGCCTTAACTATTCTACCGATCGGGCTAAAACTTGGTATCTTGGGTTTTCATAGGGCTACCCCGAGGGGTTTTATGAATTGGATACATAACCCTAAAATTAAGGGTAGTTTATTAAAGGGCAAAAAATAAAAAGTTGATTTTCTTAAAATCGGCTCTAATGATTTTGATTAAATTTTATTTAAAAAAATTATAAATATTCCAAACAAAATGGCTACCATCAATATTTCGGCAAAATGACTTTAAGGGCTATGGTCTGATTCGTAAATTATCATTTTTTATCATTTCTCCGAAACTATTTGAGATACAAAATTACGTATCATTACAAATATGTAAATTATATTTATAATACAAATATTTTATTGAAGCATCTTTTTATAAAGCCAATAACTTTCAAGCCATACGCAAATATTTATATTTTTAACTTTACGAACACAAAAGGTAAAGTATTGCGACCGTAAAAAAAATCTAACCTGAAATGTTGAGGGATGTCGACGTTTCATGACCCCCCGAACCCTAAAAAAAAGTGGTCTCTGCAATTACGTCTGTCTGTGTGTTTGCTTGAACTTAAAATTAAGAGTAGTTTAATAATGGTCGAAAAGAGAAAAAATTGATTTTCTCAAAATCTGCTTTAACAATGTTGATTAAATTTCGTATCTAGGCGTTGATTAAGATTAGAAATAAACTGGCTATTTTCATCTTCCCATGAAAATGACTTTTAGGGTAATTTACAGAAGCTGAAATTTCCGTATATCCTCAAATATTTGAGATACTAAATAACTTAGCATTGCAAAATTGTAGTAATATTAAAACTAAAGTACTTTTATATGAAATATATTTTTATAAAACAAACAGTTTCTGAGATATTGGCAAATATATTAATACAATTTTGTGAGCTTTAGTTGTAAAGAGATACTACTTAAGTTTTAACGCAATCATTCTCCAATGCCATAAAGTAATTAAATATAGGTCTCTCAAAAAGTTTATGTTATTTTTCTTTTTCCTTAAACCTCTTATAAATGTTTGTACAACAATGATATATCTCCATTTTGGACTCAATAGTCAATATTTACATTTTATTGGTCAAAATTTATAAATGAGGACTTTGATAGCAATGCAATGGCATGAAGATATGCAACACCTAATAAAATGTCGAAAATTTTAACCGGAAATCGAAATTTTAATACGAAGTGTTGACCCTTGTGGACCCATATTGATCTTTTTTTATCGGCCCAAACATATAAATGAGGACATTAATTCTTTAAAAATAAAATTATAAAATTTTAAACACGACCCAAAAAAGTTTTACATAAATATAGTGCAATTTATGCTTAGGTTTGCTAGTGTATATTATTTCGTTTCACATATATTACGAGCTTAGAGTAAATATCTCCATTTTTAAACAATAGAACGAGAAAGTCCGTGCGTAGTTCCGTACTATTTATCTACTTTACTTTTTTCCTGACAATGAGAACATTTAATTCCATATGATTTCGCACCAAAGAAGAATCTCGAAACTTGTATTTTATCTCAGGTGATAATTTGTCGGGCAGTTTTTTTTACGTCTGTACCATCTCGGAACTGTAAAGCGACGTACGTTGCCGGATTTGTTTAATGGCTTCACCACCGGCGATCGAAACATTCAACAGTTGTGAACCCCGCCATCGTTCCATGTCGCGGTACCCTCTGGCGTGGGTGTGCTCGACTTTCCACAGGTAGTAATGTCGAGACAATAGAGGTTAGGTGGGGGGGGAGGGGGGGGAGCTGGATATGTACACACCCGCACATTTTCAACTTTCATGCTACACACAACACAGGGATGGGCGCTTCTACTAAAATAAAAAAAAGGAACAAAAAACGACGATTGTTTCCTTCGCTACGTTTTAGGATCAGTGCCTTTGAATTTATATACTCAAAGAATACACCAGCGAAGTCCATATGTTTGATTGAAATTTATGAATTATTTGTTTTTTTTAGCACCGTATCTTAATACCCATTCGAGCTATAAGCTTATTTACTAATAACGCTAATGGGCTAGGGATGAGGAAGGTTAATTTTAGAAGTGTACCAGCATTTGCATGGAGAAAGAGGGCGAACTATTAAGGAAAAACCACCCTCATTACACCTGACCGGGATCGACCCTCGATCTCCCCCGTCAACGGCAGTCTAGTCTATTGCGAGAGTATCGCCTTAGACTATGGGTCCACTGAAGTGGGTAGGAATTAGTTCCATAGATCTCCGATGTAAAGCATTAGTGCAATCCAATTTTAGTAGAAAGGGACTTTTAGAAAATATTAACATATTTTTCGCGGAAGAAATTGATACAATCTTACCATTTAATTATTGTTATTTTATAGGTAGCCTATTAATAGTATCTATAAAATGTGACAGCTTCAGATAACACGATTTGACATATGAATACATGAAAGCAGATTTAGTTTTATTCTGTCAGATAAGGCCCTTCCTATGAAAATTGAACTGAACAAGCGATTTGAAAACTAGCTAATCTGAGAGGACAGTATTAGGAGGTTGAATTAAATAAAAACATGAGCATTCGTGTGGAAAAGGATAGAACGAGTAGACCATATTGAGGCCCGCGTAGGGGAGGGAGAGAACTAAGGCTAGATCGGCGACATTAACGTAATTTATAATCGCTATGTGAGATGAAGATTACAAATGATTGGTCATGATCATTTTAATCTAGAATATACAAAACAATAATTTTACCGGTTGTTCACTATGGGTGTGAAACGTGGACTCTTACCTTACATCACGAAACATAATTTAGGTTGTTTGAAAACAAGGTGATTAGGAGGATATTTGGTCCAAAAAGGGATGAGGCTACTGGTGAGTGGAGGAGTTTACATATTATGCCCAATATAATGTTATCCTCCCATCTTTGTCTAGGTCTTCCCAATGGTCTCTTCCCATTGGGTTTACCAGTCAGTACGCTGGACACTGTTCTAGATTCTCCCATTCACGATGCATGTCCTGCCCATCGTAATCCACGAAACTTGACTATATTAAAAATGTCTTTTGATGAGTACAGGGTATGTAACTAACCATTATGTAACCTCCACTCCCCAATAAGTACCCTAATCCCTTTTTGGACCAAATATCTTCCTAAGCACCTTGTTTTCGAACACCCTGTTATTTTTTTTCGCCAGTTAAAGTAAGAGATCACGTTTCACACCCTACGTTAATAACATACCAAAATAGTGAGCTCCTTGAACTTATCAATACTTATCTGCTCTAGTTTGCCAATTTTTATTTTCTTGAATCCGGGTTTGAACCTGACCCTTATTGTTTAAGAGAAAAATAATCGTGGGCATCTTCATTCGTATATCTTAAGTTTCACATTTAGTATATTTCCTCATCATGGCCTAGGGGAATAGGGGTCTTATCCATGTTCCTATATAGACTTTGCTTTGGGTCAGTGGTTTTTAACCTTTTATTACTCGTGGCCCTCTAGTTTTTACTAACATAGTAGTTAATCACTAAGATTTATTCTAAAATAGTGGCTTTATTTACTGATTATAATAAAAAAATAAAAAACCGAACTTAACTTACCTGAATGTATTTAACAGGACCTCTGCTGTTGAACTCTTTCCACTAATTTGTCTATTCTTGTTTCAATGTATTACTTAATGTTGTTCGTATGGAGGAGTCAATTCGGAGTCGATTTTGATGCTTCGTTTTAATATTTAACAGTGTGGAAAATCCCTTTTCACATAAATAAATACAAACAAAGGACAGCAAATTTTGAATGTTGATGGTAAACAGATTGGGATTATATGTATTATCCGTGCTTCTCCTACCCTCCATTACCCCGATAAATTGATTTTCCTGTACTTACATGCTTACTATCATCGAATTCTTTCTTTCAAAACGTAAAATTTAAGATAATTGTTTTCAGTAATAAGCAAATAACATTTTAAATTATTTTTTCGAGGCCCCCAAACAACCTTTCGCGGCCCCCGGTTAAGAATTGCTGTTTTAGGTGCTCTATATCTTCCTTACCCTCACTCTCTCGTTTCCAACTGCTTTCCTAGATTATTCGGTAGGAAGAATATGTAGNNGGGGGGGGGGGGAATGATTCCGAGTTCAACCACCGGCCCTGCCGAAATAAATTTAAATATTTGAAACATTGGGGATTCCTCTTTTACAATGATGAACTTACGGCTGGGGAATTCGTCTTGGTGCTCTTTCGAAAATTAAGCTAGGCTGTAAGTCGTATGCTGATGTGCATAGTTTTAATTTCCCCAATAATCTGTATACAAATTCGGGTATGTATTTTTTTTGGCTACTAAGTGTTTTTCCTTCTAATTTTTAATTTATCTTGTCTTACTACCCGTCCCGGTTATCCGCATTATAAAACGTTATTAGCTTTAATTTCACGTGCTCTTACGCAAAGTTATGTAATCTGCAATTATCACTTTTGATAAATATTATTAATACCTATAAATTAACACTAATACTATTTTAAAATGATATCAATATTGCTAGCGAAAAATTTTGGTTTTTATTTCTAAAATTACTTCAATTGTCCGTTAATGTGAGGAATGTCAGGCCTCCACCGTGGTTCGGATTCCACGTTAAACTTTAGGTCCTCCATTTCATCTCACAATCACCCTACCATTGCACATTAGCGTAAGTGCTTATAACCCGAACGGGTAGTAAGACGCGGTGCTAATAATAATAATAATAATAATAATAATAATAATAATAATAATAATAATAATAATAATAATAATAATAATAATAATAATTGTCCGTTCTTAAGAAAATCAAGGTATATATAGTCTAAAACTGGCTTTATATAACGACTGATTCCGTTTTAACTACCAGAGAGTTTATCATGTTAATATTTCTGTCATCTATTACAAGGTTATCTATCTCATAAAAAAATGGTCTAACATTAATTCGCTGGTAATGTTTATAGTGACGTCAAGTCATTTCGTAAACTTACCTAAATCTAATTTAGTGGATTGATGAAACTTTGTGAAAACCCGTCAGGGGTTTATCGCGTTTCGTTATGCATTCCAATTACACAGCTAATGTTAAAAATAAATTGTTAATCTAAATATTTATCCAAACGAGTAAAATAGAAAGAGATAGAAATGATAACTACTTTGAGGTGAAGGACTTTATCAAATAACTTGAATCCTCTTTTCAAGCGTTGGTGGGGATATCCACTTCATCAAACTGTTCTTGGGTTTATTGTCATCATTAGTTAACAGCCGGATGATTCAGGTTAAGAGAGAATGGCTGTGTTTGACGGAGAAGACGCTCTGAACACGTAATTATAGTTTACGTTTTATTTATTAACGGATTTTTTTTTTCCTTCTCCGTCTGAGATGCATGCATACAAATATATATACACCTGACGCGGCTCTGGTTGTTTGTAAATTAACAGTCTTCCCCAACAAACTGTATCGATAATGGATCTAAGCTTTTTCTCTTTTCACAGCTCTTGAGTTTGGTGTTGCTACACAAAGGTCCTAAAACCCATTTACTAAATAGATAAGGGCATGCTTTGCTCTGCCCTGTAAAACGCTTTTTTTTTTCTGTTCTAATCTTGATAGAGGTTACACCTCTACTGTTCTTTTGAAAGGGGTAAAAAATATTCTAGGTAGAATTTCTTGGATATAATGTTACCTTTGACATTAAATAATATTTCGTGTAACAGGAAAAAAAAGAGAGAGAGAGAGAAAGTTCTCTTAGTGCCAGCAGGCTCGACTGGCGTAACTGACTGACCCGTAAGGTCGGGGCAGGTGTTCGAATCCTAGCTGGGTATACTACAAGTGGTTTATCAACTAAATGGGTCTACTATAATCTTTGCAGGCAAATATTAATCCATTTCCTCTAAACTATCCTCCCATCCGCTTCAGTGGCCGAATGGTCTAAGGCGTCACTCTAGTGTTAGACTGGCCTGTTGGTGGCCGGGAGATCGGGCTTTTAATCCCGGTCGGATTTACTGAGGGTGGTTTTCATAAATGGTTTTCCACTTTTCTTCCACATAAATATGGGTATATTACCTCTAAAATGATTAATTCCTTATCCCTATCTTTTCAGCTAGTAATAATCATACATGTATAACCTGAACAGGTAGAAAGGCACGGTGATAAAAAAATATATCTTCCCTACAAGTTTAAGTAAAATAATAATTATATGGTTATCAAAACCTAAAGTAATTTACAGACATCCAAAGAGTCTCATTATTACAATTATTTAACCCACTATTTACAGGTACATTCAGCGTAGCTAAGATTAAATTAACATTCGTTTAACTGATCCTATTAGGTCCAAATCTCACCCTCCCTATTACAGAAAATCAACCCTATTATAAGCCTAACGCCTTAGGAAGATCACCATTACTTTTGAGAAATAACAGCAGAATACACGTGTGTTATTCAGAAGATCAGTGACAAGGATTGTTTGGTGAAATAACTAATCTGTTTCTGTTATTTATAAAGATGTCACTTTAGCTAGTTTTTTTTAGCAGCACGTCTTACTACCCGTTCGGGCTTCACGCTTATGAACTAATTACGCTATTGTTTTAAGGAAGAGGTAGGTGGAATTATGGAGGAAATTTACCCACATTTGCATGGAAAATCAATGAAGGCAAACCACCCTCTCTACACCCGACCGAGATTCGAACCCCGATCTTCCAGTCATCGGCAGTCCAGTCTGTTGCGTTCCTATAAGATTTACCTTGTGTATTGTTTTTCCAGGAGGTCGTTTTGTCTCGTTCTCGCCGTGCATCGAGCAAGTCCAGAGGACCTGTGTCGCTCTAGCTAAGGCAGGCTTTGTGGAGCTCACCACCCTGGAGTGTCTTCAGAAAGAACTTCATGTGCAGTCCCGCACCATGTCGGTCTTGGACTTCGACTTCCTCAAGGAAAAGGTTCTCGTCAGCGTTAAGCACGATACACATTTAAAACACTTTAGTCCCAATACCTTAGCTCAGTCAGTAGTATGTCTGCCTACTAAACTAATGGTCCCGGGTTTTATTGCTGGCTTGGCCGAAAAATATATATTTGGTGAAATGTGGGTTTCTCCTTTCACACTGATTAATTGACGGCCGAAGGGCTAGGTGTTGTGTCTGTTCTAGATTTACACTAGTTTATATGCCGTGTGCTCATATAATCAGTTGGTTTAGAAAGTCCACGTTAAATACCTTAAAATAAATTAAATCAAAACACTTAAGGTGAAAGTATAGTGGGATGGAAGTAAAGGTAAGTGTTTTTACAGTTTTTTATAGCAAAACTTTTTTTTAGCCAAAATAAATAAAATATTGCTCCAGAGTTTAATTTTCTCCACATGAAGATATCAACAGTTGTTGAATATCTGTCATGAGCATAGCGGCATTAGATGAAAAACTTTTTTAATGAAGAGAAAAAGTTGTCATTAAATTCCAGAACACCCTTGACAGATATTCGAGAAATACTATCACAGTGATTGACTTATTAATATATGAAACAAAATTAGTAAATTTTATAATCACCCTATACTATTCTTCCTCGCTTGTTTTTCTACTAAAGCAGCAACAAGATACAGACAATTCTAAAACATATGAGTTAAATTGCCTATACTTGAATTTAATCAATTTTTTTTACAGTTTATCTTGTGACGTACAATAGTGTTAAATCATGGTAAGCACAGCCATGTTTTGTATACACATGGTAAATATTGTAAGGAATGGGGGTCTCGTAAGATAGTCCCAAGATAAAACAGGGGTAATTCAAGCACCTTAAACCCCCAAACTCCACAGCGTTCCACCACTCATTCGGGCTGTAAGCATTTTAGTTACGCTAATGGGCTTGAGATAGGTATAAATTATAGAAAATATACTAGCAGTTACTTGGAGGGAAATATAAAAACCATTTAACCCAAAAATAATCTCAGTATACCTGCTCTGGATTCAAAACTCAACCTCTTTGCTACCCGTAACTCAGACTAGAAGAGTTTTTTTTTATGACTGCGTCTATATTTTTTATTTTTTTAGCACCACGTATTACTACCCGTTCGTATTGTTTACCTGTGTAGGAATTACTCTAATGTGTTATGAATGAGGAACGTGGAATTTAGAGAAAGTGTATCCTCATTTACATGGAGGGAGAGTGGAAAACCTATTATGAAAAACCACCCTCAGTGCACCCGACCAGGATCGAACCCTAATCTCCACGTCATCAGTAGCTAGTCTATTGTGAGAATCCTTAAACCATGTGGCCACCGAAACGGGTCACCGCGTCTTACCTCCTGTTCAGGCTACACGCATAGTATTACTGTGTAATAATTACGCTAATGCGTTATGGATAAGGAAAGTTGAATTTGAATCAAGGGCACCCGCGTTTTCCTAAAGGGAGACTGGAAAACCCTACCGAGATTTGAACTCCGATATCCGTGTCATCGGCAGTCTAGTCTATTGTGAGTGACGCCTTAGACCATGAGTCCACAGAAGCAGGTATTAGAAGAGTCCAACAAGGCGAGTTATAAGTTAACTATATTAATGTTAAAGCACAAGGAGAATAATGGTAATTTTAAATATTAACTAGCCTGTATTCTCTTGGAGAGACAACGGGTAGGAACAAACTAAACCAACACCAGTTCACCCCGGCCTAGGATCGAGCTCCAGATTCCTCATAATAGAATCAGACGTCTCGCCGCACATCTAACTTTGCTTCTGTGATAATTTCAAGGCCCCCGCCCTTTTCCCCTCTCCAACCTCCATTATATTTTTATTTCCCGTGAAAGTGTCCGGGCGTAACGAGACCGCCGCTCTAAATGTGGGTCCAGAGAGAATCAGACAGCAGCAGCTTCCCCGCGTCAAAGATGTCAACCAAGAGAGGGGCGCGTCTGCATACATGATGCAGTAATATGATCACCGACACACCCACGTCCTGGTGTCACCATGTTGACACAAGCTGTCACGGGATCTCGACTCTTTGATTCATACGATTGTCTGTACAGTCACATTTAGGTAGGATAACACTTTTGAGACAGTTATAAAGGTTATTAAAACAATTGAAGGGTGCACTTAGCGTAGCTTTGGGAAAATTTGAATTTTAAAGTGTAATCATTCCTTTTTTTTTTTTACCAATATGCCTATTTTAAAATCTCTATTTTTCAAGGATAGGCCTACTATGTAGTTTCTCCCAATCTTAAGGCGGTGAGAAATTATCAATCGCTGTTAGGCCAATAGTCTGTATCGTTTTCTGGAACTAGTTCTTTATTCTGTCTAAACTTATACTCCCTTTCACGCTTTGTCATCTCAATAAGAAAGAGGGGAAAGAAAACTACGAAACTTCTTAGCTCAAGATAAAGAGTAAAGCTCGCTGCTAGTTCTCAAATATAGGCTAGTAAAATGTTCTGTTACATGCTTCGGTGGCCGAATGGTATATGGCGTCACTCTCGTGCTATGCTATTAAACTGACGATGACAGAAAGAGATTGGAGTTTGAATCCTGGTCGAATGGTATGAGGAGGCTTTTTCCAAAAATTGTTTATCACACTGTCTTCACGCAAATTTGGGTACACTTCCTCTATATTCAACCTTCCTCATCCCTGACTCCGTAATTAGTACGTACGCGTATAACCTGAAGAGGGAGTAAGACAGGGTGCTAAAAAGTTGTATTATGAATGATCCTATCAAAAAATTACTGTATTTGCTTTAGGAAGGCTAAGTCTTGAGTCGTTTTACATCAAGCCTTGTCTCATAACTCCGCAATGGTGCTTAGAAAGCTGTTGACTATGAACTAGTGTCTTATTTTAACTTTTTTTTTCTATTAATTAAACTAAAACTATAGGGTTACTAAGGAAAAAGAACCCTTTATTTTGGCTTCAACCATATTTTGAAATAACACATCGTAGATTTAAATATTGCGTTAGGACCTGAACGTCTGCGCGGCAAATTCTCGCATTCTCGCAGGCTCTCGTGAGCCCGAGCGTCGCATTTATGCGCAGAAGCAGTAGAATGGAAGAGAATTATAGTGGCGGGGGAGATGGAGGGGGATTTTCCGCTGATTGAACCATCATAAGCCTTATAGTCCTTGGTGATATGTTTATTATTTAGAGTACCAATTTCTTAATAATGGACATATCTGATATTTATAAAAAGCCACTAGATCTACTTTCAAGTCATGTGATCTGCAACTTTCACTTTTTATATATATATATATTATATATTATATATTATATATTATATATTATATATATATATTATATATTAATGTTTTTAAAAGGAGTTTATATTTTAAATAATACATCAAGTATTCATCCCACAAAAATTTCTTACAAAAAAATTAATTAATTCGAAGCTTTAGTCTGGATAAACCGGAAATTAGGATCAATGAGGTTCCACAATAATAATATTTGACTATATTGGGTATTGATCATATATATCAATCTTGATGACGGGGAGATCGGTGTTCGAATCCTGGTGGGGTGTACTGGGGGTGTATTTTTCTAAATGGTTTCCCACTCTCCTTCCACACAAATGCAGGTAGATTACCTATAAAAATTATTCCTTTTGCATCAGAGCCCCATTTGAGTATCTAAGAAATATACGCATAACCTACCTTGAACCATAACCATACCTTGAACAGGTAATTAGACGCGGATATATATATATATATATATATATATAATCCGCGTCTAATTACCTGTTCAAGGTATGGTTATGGTTCAAGGTAGGTTATGCGTATATTTCTTAGATACTCAAATGGGGCTCTGATGCAAAAGGAATAATTTTTATAGGTAATCTACCTGCATTTGTGTGGAAGGAGAGTGGGAAACCATTTAGAAAAATACACCCCCAGTACACCCCACCAGGATTCGAACACCGATCTCCCCGTCATCAAGATTGATATATATGATCAATACCCAATATAGTCAAATATTATTATTGTGGAACCTCATTGATCCTAATTTCCGGTTTATCCAGACTAAAGCTTCGAATTAATTAATTTTTTTGTAAGAAATTTTTGTGGGATGAATACTTGATGTATTATTTAAAATATAAACTCCTTTTAAAAACATTAATTAATAATAAAGAGTTTGTAGTGTCAGAGTACAGTACTGTACTAAACTAAAACTGTACTTAAAGTAAATCTTGATCTCTACTAATATATATTGTTTTAATTAATTTCTCATATAATTTCCGGACTATCCAGATTTTCATTAATCCAAATGGCATCCTGCCTCAGGCCGGATAAACGAGGTTCCATTGTGATTTTGACTGAAAAAATATAAAAGTTTGTATTTAGTTGAACATCCTACACTTGTTAGCGTGTCTATTTATGAAGTTAAGGGTCCCGGGTTCGATTCCCGGATATTGTGCCAGCCCTAGTATTAAATTAGATTATAAGGCATATGAAGCTATGACAGGCCTAGCAAGCCGGTAGTGGAAAATATATGACTTGAATAAAAAAAACTGACCCAGGCCACATGCTGGAAAACTCAATGGATGTAAAAAAATGTGTTGAACAAAATCATTAATTTATTTTGAACGTTTCAATGTGTTTGTTTTTTCGCAAGTATTTTGTCCGTGGACCTGTATTGTTTTCTCACGCATGAGGGGCAGCCAGGTGAGTGAAGAGTGTTCTGGCCAGGTCGGTATCTTCCACACGTATCGCTGTTAATACATCACACGTTGTGTGAAATACTGCATGCACATGCATGAGCCCTACACACACATACATATTGGCCTCGCCGTGATTTACAAGGTGCGCGGCCGGTGATGTGATTTATATCGTAGGCTGAGAAGCTTCTTCCATATGGGATGCCGGTGAACCCTTCTTCGAAGAGAGGTTGCCCGGGTTATCTTGGCCGTGATGTAACAAGGTCGATACAGCTTCGTTGGTTGAATGTTCTAAGCTCTAAACTAAGGCGTCACTCTTACGATAGACTGGACTGCCTATTACGGAGCTATAGGGGATTGAACCCTGATCGGTTGTATCAAGGGTATTTTTCCCCCCTATACGGTTTTCCACTCTTCCTACACAAAAATTCCAGTACACCCCATTATCCCTAGCTCATTAGCGTAAAAGTACATAAGCGTGTTACCCCGAACGGTTATTAAGACGTGGTGGTAAAAACGAGGGTGGCCTGGGGGTCTATTAAGACGGGGTGGTAAACATTTGGTAACGCATCTAACTATTACATTTAAAGTCCCAGTTTCGAGTCCCGGCACTACCAAAAATTATATCGTTGTTTGAAATTGGTACGTCTTCATTTCATAGTGATGAATGAACGTCTAGGAGATTGGATGTTGTGTCTGTTAGTTGAGTGCGGCTGTAAGTTGAGTGATGATATAATCAATCTGTATGCTCTAATGTCTTTATATAGCTCTTGAAGCAGTTGGGGCAGTTAAACTTTTTTTTTTGGTGGCATCTCGTCTTCCCGTTCGGGTTATATGCATAGAGAGTGGTAAACTATTAAAGATAAACCACTCTCAGCACACCCATCCGGTATTCGAACCCTAATCTCTGCGTCATCGACAGTTCTAGTCAATAGAGAAAGTGATGTCATTTTAGACCTTGCAGCCACCGAAGCGGGTCACTTTTAATTAACTTTATTTTTTATAATGCATATTTAAAGTGCACTTTCTGACCTGTTTATACCAGCACATTATTTAAAAGCTTGGGCTTACTTAATTCTAGAATATTAATAACATATCTATCATATATATATATATATATATGGATTCGAAACCCTATATTCCTGTCCCCGGAAATCCAATCTAACATGAGAACATCATTGAATCAGGTGAAAATATATTTTCTTTGGATATTTTATCATATAGCCTTGATATAAAATACTGGGAAAATACATAAATTTTTTTACATCCAGTATAGCTATACCAAAAAATACGCATTTCTCAGTATTGTATGTTTTAACTTTCGCTCGACCCCTCGAGGAGAGAAGTATTAACATCGTAAAAAAAAAATTGAAATCGATATTTTGATTAACTGAAAAAGTTGTTTAGGCGTCGTCTGTGTGTCTGTGTGTCTGTATCTCCGACTATAGTCGAAACCATTTTACCGATTGGGCTAAAACTTAGTACTGTAGCTTTCTAAGGTTTCCATAAGCTCCCCCCGAGTTTTTTTTAATTAGATACCTAACCCTAAAATTAAGGGTAGTTTATTGAAGGGTAAAAAGAGAAAAAATCGATTTTCTCAAAATCCTCTCAACGATTTTGATTTAATTTTTTTTATTTAGATATTGTTTAACATTAGACACAAAATGGAAATTTTCATTTTTCCATGAAAATGACTTTTCTATATATATGACATAAGCATAAATGTGCAATTTTGACCATATTTCCGTAACTATTTGAGATACGAAATAATTTATCATTGTAAAGATATAGTACCATAAAATATAAAACTCTTTTGTTTGAAATATATTTTTATAACATCAATAATTTCTGAGCTATAAGCCAATGTATATATATATATATATATATATTCAAGTCTTTGAAAATTAATTTTATTGTTTTGCGCTTTGGTAGACAGAGTTGCTCCTCTTTTCTCAATTTATATATAACATTATATTATATTACATTAAATGATTTTTGGTGAAGTGTTTTTGCAACAGTGTATATTATTTTGTTTCACAAATTTTACAACTTGTTAGTAAATGTCCTTATATTAAGGTTAAAGAGAGAGAAAGTATGTGCTGTACCATTTATTACGTTTAGAAAACTTGGAAAAGTCAGGGAATTTAATGAATCAAAAAGTGTAATAACCTTGAACATACGCTCAGTTTACCCTGAAAGGTAAGATACTTACCTTGACGTATTGCACAATGGCTATATGTTATAAGCTACAGCAAAGTAGCACCAAGCAAGGTAAGCTTGTTATTTTTCACGTTAAACGTAAATTACATATCGCATTCGTTTGTTTACAGAAAAGCGAGAAGACGCCGGTCTCGGAGAATGCGAAGGAACAGCGGCGATTCGTGACGGGGTTAGCACCGCCTTCTATGCCCGGACACACGGGGTACATCACCGCCGCCTCTCTGCCCCCGCGACGCTCCAAACAACCGCCTCCAACTGTCGAGCAAGAGTGACACTCCTTTTGGAGACGTGGGGGCTATTGAGTGTTTTAATTCTGACATGGAATAAATATAATATCTTAAGTTTGATATTGCGTGCGTTTTATTTTCTAGTGAATTCTTTCCCGTGTCCCTTTAAAACTCTACTGCAGTAATTTCCTCAAGGTTGGACGCACGGTTAGTGTATCGGACTTTGACTCATAAGGGAGGGTGTTCGAATCTACCTTATGTCACTGCGATGCGTGTTTATTTTATTCATCATGGTTTCTTATCCTCTATCCAGATGATTGCTCAGACAGTACCTTTGTTTCAGTATCATTTGATAGGCTACCTATCTCCTTGCCACACCTGACTCTTAGTTACCACCCGCCTCGGTGGCGTAGTTAGCTAACGCGCTAGTATCGTGTTGAGCTAGACTGCCGAGGACGGGGAGATCGAGGTTCGAATCTCGCTTGAGTGAACTAGGGGTGGTTTTTCCTAAATTGATTTCCACTCTCCCCCCTCGCAAATGCGGGTTTACTACCTCTAAATTCAACCTTCCCAATTCCTAACCCATTAACGTAATTAGTACTGAAGCGTATAACCCGAACGGGTAGTAAGACGTGGTGCTAAATAAATCTTAGCTATCCCATTCAATTTAATAAATGTAATGAGTAAAAGAAAGGTGTATGCAAGGATATAGGTGTGGCTTATGTCTACTTCTGCTACCTTTGTATCGTGATACTTCTATAGTAGGAGGTCGAACCAGAACCAATAACAGAAATTAACGGTTAATTTTAAGGAGCCATAATCGAGACCGGAACCGTAAAAATAAATTGCCTAAAAACCAGAATTAGAAATGATATATGTTTAGGTTCATATAGGATTTATCAATTCTCAAACAATTTTTTTTAAATTGCATTTTATGTCCTTCTTTCTTTAACTGAATCATATTTTGAAATTATATATTTTTCCTCTGGTCATGATCTTTTTTGGTCAAAGTTGGATGCATTACTTTTTTCTATACAGATAACTTTTAATTTGTTTTACATTATTTTTAATGTATTTACTATTTACGAATTTTATAATGGTGGTATAACTGTTGAATAAAAAACTAAAATACTCAGAAGTGGAACTGTAGGACGGGAATGTAGAGGGCGCGAGAAAAGGTCAGTGTTTTCGCAGTTTTTATATCATAACATCTTTTTGATCAAAAAGAAATCAAATATTTCTCCAGTACAACCATAGAGTTTAATTTTCTTCACATGGTGACCTCATCACTATTTGAATATCTATCAAGGGTGTCCTGGAATTTAATGACAACTTTTCTTCTTCATATAAAAAATTTCTCATCTCATACCACTATGCTCATGACAGATATTCAACAATTGTTGATATCACCACGTGAAGAAAATTAAACTGTATGTTTTTACTAAAGCAATATTTTATTTATTTTGGCAAAAAAAAGTTTTGCTATACAAACTGCAAAATTACTGGCATTTTTTTCGCGTTCCCTACATCCTTACCTTGAAATTTTTTCTGAAAGAACCAAAACCGACAAATATTATGGTTGTATTCCCTGTGCCATAATCAACACCGCACCGACACTTATGCTCGAAGAACAAAGCTAAGAGAAACAAAGAGGTGGAACGGAGTTAAGAGGTGTGATGAGTTGTAAAAAAAAAAATTAGGAAATTATCTCACCTTGTATTCCCCTCAAACTCCTGTTCTTACATACCAACCACTCTTAGCCTAACAAATAACATAAAATTAATAAACTAACTATACAACTGTGTCACTGATGGGTGAATCGAATTGTGCTGACGATAATCAAATTGCCCCGTTTCGTTTTGCTCTCCTGTACCGAGGTATGGAGAATCTCCACTACCTGAGGGCCCATGGTTCGTGCCCCAGTCGTGGCTGCTATTTTGCGCACGTGCTCCCTTGGGCCTTACTTTCCCACGCTCTCTGGTAGCGACAGACGGCATGCAACTCTCTCTCTCTCTCTCTCTCTCTCACACACACACACACACACACACACACACACACACACACACCAATCGCTCTTAAGGCTCTTCACACTACACACAAAATTTGAAACAAAGTTGAAAGTTCTCTAAGCTTCACACACATCTAATAAATATAATTAATCTGACATCCTAGCTGAGTCAATAGCGAGTCTCTTTAGTGAGATAGGTTTTACATTTTCAAAGATTGTACCAACATAAACCAGCGTACAAAAATACGAATGGAGGGAAATCTAAAGATAAAAAATTTTCTAGCAAAAATAACCTCAACTGCAAATTAATTTAATTAGTTGAAAAATTACACCTGGACACGAGAATCGAACCCAGGACCTTTGGCTTAGTTCGCCAATGCTTTAACCACTAAGTTATCCAGGATTTATCCTGTGCTCAGGATCACTTATAGTTTAAGGCAGAATCTGTGATGGACGTGTGGAAATCATTCGATTACAATGAACCATCATTGATTCCACAGCCCCCTTAGACTGGGGAGGGGTGTTAGTTAAGCTGCCAAGTGTATAATACAGTATTGTAATTAAAGCGAATTTCAATTAATACACACAATATATCAATCATTATAATTACGGGACTATCCCTATGGAGGGGAACCACAATTCAATTAATTTAAATTAGTATAAAAACGATCTTCGTAGATGGGAATTCTGAATAGCTCAGTGGTATAGAATAATGAATAGCTCAGGCACCCTAGGTCTAAGGTTCCGGGTTCGGTTCCCGTGTCCCAGTCCAATTTTTTAACTAATTTAAGCTAATTTAATTATGGTATGGACATTCCCATAGTTACAATTATTATTTACACCTTGTATGTTGATATTCATTAATTGCATATGTTCACCGGTAATATATATATTAGCACCGCGTCTTACTACCCTTTCGGGTTATATGTTTATGTACTAATTTCACTAATGGTTTTAGGGATTATATTCATAGGAAGTTTACCCGCATTTGTGTGGAGGGAAAGTGGAAAACCATTTAAGAAAAACCACCCTTAGTACACCCAACCAAGATTCGAACCTCGATCTCCCTGTCATCATCAGTATAGTCTACTCCGAGAGTAGCGCGTTAGATCACGTGGCCATAGAATCGGGTGATTATTTTATTATTTTGAACAATTATTTTCCCCCTGTGAATAGTTTCCATTTGGGCTAAGGATTGGGAAGGGTGTCATAAAGAGTTATAGGAAACAAACACGAAACATATTTATTTTAAAATAAATAAACACACTACTAAACGGATCCCAATTCCGCTGTTATCAAGGTGAAGAATGCAGAAAGCAGCACCACGAGGCTACTTCTGGTTCGAACGTAATCCTATATCTAATTCTCCGGTTAATCGGCCGTGAGAACGTCTAGTTGATAGGACCTTAAGTGCGCGTCCCGCCATCTTGTGGTCGTAATGACATGCAAGAGCTGATAGCCACGGGCAACCCCGTCATTTGCACGGAATGTTACAAACAAGATGTTAGCGTGCTATGTTTGGGGGCACAGACTGATTGTTGATGCTACCGTCTTTTGTTTTGGAAATTGACGGATTCTTTCAGATTGAATACAGATTGTTACATTTTAAAATATACCTACAGTCCAACTTTCATAGGAAAGGTTTTCTTTATATGACAGCTGGAAAAGTTGCTATGACGGATCTACTTTTACTTATTCATACGTCAAGTCATGTGGTCTGCAGCTGTTACTTTTGATAGATAATATATATATTTATTTATTTACTAACCATTCGGGTTATAAGCTTATGTATTAATTACGCTGATGGCTTTAGGGATGGGGAACGTTATATTTTAGAGGAAATGTACTCGAATTTGCGTGGATGTTGTACTGAGGGTTTTTTCCTAAATTATTTTCGACTCTACCTCTACGCAAATGCGGGCACACTTTCTGTAAATATAACCTTTACAATCCCTACAAAAAATTAGCTTAGTTAGTACATAAGCGAACGAAAGGGTGTTAAGACGTGATGCTAAAAAAAACCAAGAAGATAAAATCAAATAAACCAAAAACCCTCATTTTTGGGCACGGGGGCTAAGGCGTCAACCTTGTTTTTCAAATTTATTTAGCACCGCGTCTTACTACCCGTTCGGGTTATACGCTTAAATACTTATTACAATAATAGGTTAGGAATTGGTAAGGTTGAACTTAGAGGAAGTGAACCCGCAATTGCGTGGAGGGAAAGGGGAGAACCGTTTAGGGAAAACCACCCCCAGTTCACCCAACTGGGATTCGAACCTGGAGCTCCCCTTCCTCTGCAGTCTAGCTCAACACGAAACTATCTAACTACGTCATCGAGGCAGGTTAACAACCTTGTTAAATCTGATTCCTCACTTACTAGGAGGATAGAGCTAGAATCCTGGCTGAGTGTATTGGGTTTTTTTTAAATATACATTTTTCCCCTCTCATCGTCCATTAAATTTCTGGTACATTTCCTCTAAAGTCTGCCTTACTCGCCCTTGGTCTAGTAATGTAAACATGTGGGGGGGGTCAGGTAGTGAGACTTTGAGTATCGTAAAAAGAAACCTAATACAAAACTATGATAACCAAAATTTTGGTCGTTAATTTAAAACATTATTTAAAGGGGCAAGACACCGATTCACATTCAAACATTTGAAGGCTCTACTTAGAGTATACCACTAGACTCTTAATGACTTTGCCTACTTTGGGATTTCGAAGCTATTTTGCAAAGTGGGCTGCATCTTAACTTGACGCACTTAAACTTTCTAAGTAATATCACACTTAGACACCAATATACAGAATAGAAAGAGAGGGAGCAAAATGAGTAGTTCACCCTGCAAGACCTCTCGTCTACCGCCCCTTTTCCTCTGACGAGTATACACACTCACTCTAACATTTGCTCCGGGACAACATTGACATTTGGAAGCTAAATTGTTATTGTTTTATATTTTAGATAAACATACACATGCTCCCACGGACTTTTTTTTTAAACCACAGGCCATTTTCATAGAATAAACCATAATTCATAAGTTATAGGCTATTTTGTAGAGTACTTAAGAAAAGTTTACAAAAAAACAAATTTAAAATTAAAATAATAATTTTGTAACATTGTGAGGATATTTTAAAAACTATTTAATAATTAAATGCTTTTGTTTCGAAGTTATATCTTTAAAGTCCGCCGAATAGAACGTAAATACATTAACATGGAAAATCCGATCTTGATTTGTCGTGACGTCACAGGTAAGGTCCTTAAGGGAAGGTGAAAGATAAGTTGACTTAAGGGCAGTAATTTTTCAATTTTTATATGAAAACAATATTTTGGTCAAAATATATTAGTTTTATTTATTTGATTTATTTAACGTGAACTTTCTGAACCAACTGATTATATAAGCACACGAGAATTTCTATGAGCGAGAGCAAAATGGCCTACCAATTTTGTTGGGAAAGATATTTTCACACACCTTTCAGGGTTCTTTTACATGCCACAATTGACATCGGACCGACGGCTTTACTTTCCTTTCGAATAGAGTTGTGCTACGGATTTTAATCGCTCAAGAAAAATACATCGACACAGGTTGGGTGTGAACCCACGAACATAAGGTCCTGAGACGAGCACTTTACCCCAAGACCACCGAGTTCGACTTGTTAATAATAAATAAAAGGTTTCTCCAGTAGAAAACATAAGAGTTTAATTTTCTTCACATGGTGATGTCAAAAGTTGTTGTCAAGGGTGTCCTGGAATTTAATTACAACTTTTTTTTCTTCACTTAAAAGGTTTGCCATCTAATGCTCCTATGCTCATGACAGATATTCAACAACTGTTGATGTTGCTATCTGAAGAAAATTAAACTTTATGTTTGTACTGGATTAATATTTTATTTTATTTTGAAAAAAAAAAATTTCGCCATAAAAATTGCAAAAAACACTGGCCTTAACTTTCCGTCTCTTCAATCCCACCTTAGCTCCTAAGTGGATGCCCCACTACGTCATATGTACAAGTGTAAGTCTCTCCCTCACCTGTTAATTGAGTTGCCGGGTCTGTTAAACAGGTGCGTGGCGTATGAGGCTCAGCGTGCGTGCCGGGTTACCACGTAGCACCTCGCGGACTATCGCCGCACATTATCAGCGCCCCACACACCACCACCTCTCTCGTGCAAGTATACGTACACGGATATTATACACCAGGGCTCTTAGCTTGTAGTCCTAAGAACCCGTCCTACCTCTGATTAATCGGGAAATTAGATACAAGATTTTGGTCGAACTTGAAAAACTATATCCAAGTGTGGTTTTTTCTGCCTTTTTTACTTCAGACAACAGAAATCAAAATCAGTTTAGGAGTAAGTTTTTTTTGTATGTGTTTTATAAAATATGGTAAGACGGTTTCATTGGTCTTAGTTCCTCTGTTATCTAAAGTAGAACACAGAGAACCACACCTACCTTTTTAAAAATTAGAGCACAAAAAACCGCACCTACTTTTAAAAATTAGAACACAGAAAACCGCACCCACTTTTTTCTAAATTAGAGCACAAAAAACCGCACCCAATTTTTTTCCAAATTACAACACAGAAAACGGCAACTTTTTTTTTCTTAAGTTAGAGGACATAAAACCTCACCCCCTATTTTCTAAATAAGATTATAATTTTGGTGTGATAAGCTCGTATAGCCTACTACATTTATGATACTAAATTTTGCATAAATTTTCAACTATTTTTTTCTAAAATATGTTCAAAATACAGAATAAATTTTAATATTTGGGAAATTGACTGAATAAACAATTGTTTGGCAAGGATTTTTAATGAATTCAATTTCCAGTTATTTATTTAGTACTAGTTATCTTACAACCCACTCCACATTTTAAGATTATGTTCCTATATGAGTTACAGAAATGTGATGTTTTACACCAAGATTAGCAGAGCTGTAATGAGACTGACGCATCACTGTAGTACAAACCTATACAAAAATACTCACTCCTGTAGTAACACAATGTTGAGCAATAGAATGTAACGCAACAAGCGTAGCAGTCCTGTACAAAGGCTAGTCGCATTCTAAGGAGATACACACCACCGTACGAAAGTTTTTTTTTTTTGTATAAGATGTGTGTACGTGAAACTTAAAATTTTTTAAAAAAAATTAAGTATTGACACTATTTAGTGATTGGTTCTAATGAGTTTAAAATTTTTTTATTTACATTTGTTTTAGTAATTTCAAGACAGTAAAAAAAAAAAAAAAAAGACAAGCTAGTAATTTTGATGAGTGTATTTCATTATTTTAAAACACGAAAAATCAAATATTATTATTTGAGCAGGCGTACTTGGATGAGTGAGGATCAGTGACTTTCTTCTATATTTTTGGATTTTCGATAATATGTATCAAAATTGCCAGCTACAGATAAAATTATTTGACATAATACGTAAAAATAAATCTAGTAACTATTCTATCTGTCAAATAAGCCATAATATGTATAATGAACGGTGTATTGCGCTTTGGGGGAGAGTGTAAAATGGATATATTTGCAAAACCTAAAAAACAATAATTTTTTGTACGATGGAAAATTGAAATTTGTCAGTAAGTTGGATGGATTATCCCAGATAACTAGAAAATTACTAAAGTATTTAATTTTATAATCAAGATTTAGTAAATGTAGGGGAAATATGGCTAAAATCTCAAAAATTAAATATAAAAAAATCTAAGTGTAGAAGAAAATTGGAATATTTTAATCATTTAGGTACAAAGACCACCATTAATAATAAAAAAATAGTGAAAATTCTAAATTTGAAAATTTTATATAAGAAACAGGAGACTAAAAATTTCACAAACTATTATAAAAATCAACTTCTTTTTTGTAATAGGAAATTAATTGCAGGGAACAATCTATCTCTTTAACAATCTATTCTAATTATTTCATTTATGCTAAACTGTGATGGTCTTTTTTGTAATATAACTTTGTGAGTTGTGACAATGTATATAATTTATACTCTCATATTTTATTACCTTTCTCAGACATATGGATTGCGTTAGTTTGTGAACTCAGTTTATGGGCTAATCAATACTTAGTTTTAAAAATTGTTTTTTAATATTTATTGCTAGATACCTATATTTGGTTTAGGATTGTCATGGTTACCTTGATATTGTAAAAGAATTTTTTTTAAAGGGTGCAGCCTAATGTATAATATCCTAATTTGATATAGTTTTAATATTTGTCGTCCAGAAGAGTTATCTGAACACTTATAAATATCGTAAAAACCTAACATTTGTAGTTCCGATAGGTCCTAGGATGATGTTCTCTAGAAAATTCCAAAAAATTAAAATTTAATGTTGATGATTCAAAATAGTGGATAAAATTAGGCCAGAAATGTTGACAATGAAAAATTCTTTATTCTATAACTTGGAATTCCGTTAGGTCTTAGGATAATGTTTTCTAGAAAAGTCCAAAAAACGAACATTTAATCGGGAGGATTAAAAATCGATCGAATTAGGTCAGAAACCTTGAAAATGAATAATTCGTTATATTGTATGAACTGTTAACTGTTACTACGTAGCTTTAATTTGTTTTAACTCTTTAACAACTCTTTATACTGTGGTACTCTTTTTTTTTATTAGCACCAACAGGTAAGTGTTCCAAATATTATGTATAGGGAAGTTGTAACTTAATCTTCAAAAGAAGTGTCAGCTTTTGAAACATGTTCAGATAAATTTTTTTTTTACTACTTTCGCGCTTTGTAACACAATCTAAACCAATAAAGGTAGACTATTTTAACATAGCTAAAGATTTGGCTACTTTTCCCTGTAGTTAATTTTACATACTAAAAATAACAAAGCTATTTTATAGAAAATGCAAAGAATGGATACACCATCTAATAAATTAATTAATTGTATTATGGCAGTTTATGAATCAATAATAGTCAATCTTTATTTCCCATGTAATATCTTGAAAAGGTGCATTTCAGTTTTAATTAAATTTAATATCAGTTAAAATTCCATGGGAGGGGGAACTCTCATACCTTGACTAAATATCTGCTGACAGCTGATGACTCTATGAAGAAGCGCACGTTTCGAAAGTAACTTTTAAAAAAAAATCCTCGTTCGCCCTGCTAAGAAAACTAAACACTCTAATATTCTTCACTGCTCATAAATTACTCCTTATTATGCTGCTAGAGTACTATATTATATGTGCTACAGGCAACCGTACATTATATTTCGCGGCTCTAACGGAATGTTTTTTTTTTCACCTCCCTTCTTTGAGTAAATTTAATTACAAGTTAATTACAGATACCTTGTGCGGTCAGGTGGCGAGGTTTGACCCGATGACCTAGCACGTAGAGTACGAACAACCGGACTGGACAAGAACACGTGTTGGTGTTTCGGTGTATGAAAAAAAGGAAGGGAGACTTTCATGCGGTTTCGTTAATCCGGGTATGGTCTGTCCGGGTTTGTACCTGAGTTTTTTTGGTCATCACTCATCACCATTCCTTCCCACTTTGGTACCCCACCGAGTGACGTTTCAACTCTAGATCTGTGCAAGCCCGCATCTGTGGTCTAACGGTCTAAGGTGTCACGCCCGCTGTAAGCTGGATCGCCGATGGCGGGAAAGTTGAGGTTTGGATCCCTTTGCTTCCATGTAACTTTTTAATCTACATCCTGGCGGGAATATTTCTACTGGCCTTTTTCGTGGATAAAAAAACCCTAAGTGGTAGCCAGATGGCTTACAAAAAAAAACTACTTCAAAATGATATTTTTTAGAATTATTTAAAAATGTGTGTTATTTTGAGCACCCTTTTGGGTTATACGCTTATGTACTAATTACACTTATATAATAGGGATGAGGAAGGTTGAATTTAGAGAAAGTCTACCCATACTCAATTGGAAGGAGAGTGGAAAACCTTTTAAGAAAAGCACTTTCAGTACACCCAACCAGGATTCAAACCCCAATCCCCCGCTATCAGACAGTCCAGTCTATTACGAGATTGACGCCTAAGATCATTCGACCACCGAAGCTTTTATGGTTTTTGATTCAGGGTTATGTCTTTAAACTTATCGAATATAACGTAAATACAGTAAAATAGGAAATCCTATCTTGACTTGCCGTGAGGTGACAGATAGGCAACCTTCTTAAATGTGTGAATGATTTTATAAACCAAATACTTATTATTCAACCTGTAATGACTCGCAGGCCAATCTGCACGATTCAGTAAAAATAGCGAGCCACATGCAAAATAAGAAAGTATTTATAATGTTAGAAACCATGTCACGTTTTTTTTAATTTCTTACTTAAAACCAGTATACAATTACAAAATAACAGTATAATTATATAAATATAGTTATTGAAATACATACTCTGTACTCATTTCAAGATATTGTTAGGATAATTAAGTGTCGTTGATTACGGTGCAGCATAAATGGAAGAATCTAGAACTGTATTGACTGGTAAAGCCAATGGGAAGAGATCTTTGGGAAGACCTAGACGCAGATGGGAAGATAATATTAGAATGGACCGGAAAGAGATAGGTGGACTGGATAGAACGAGCTCAAGATAGGGACAGGAGGTATACTTTTGTAAGTAGGGCAATTAACTTTCGAGTTCTTTGTGCTATAGAGTAAGTAAGTAAACCAGTTATAAGGATTAAATGGCTAGCACTTTGAAAAATAAAAATGTTTAAAAATGAAGTTTAATAATAATAATAATAATAATAGGTTTAATTCTAATGTATTGACCATTAACGACTTAAACCATTTAATTTAAGAAAACAGTATGATAGTTACAATTTTTCTAAATGTACCAGAGCAAGTAAAACCACATATGGATGAGGGTAAGGGGTTAGTCAGTGGAGCCTATAGGGGATCGAACCACATTCTTTCGAGCCAGCGTCAGCACCCTGGTGGTTTGTTAACTTTTTTTTTATTTCTAGGTATATAAATGTATCCTTTATATCAAAAATACTATATTTATTATGATTTATGAAACTCTTTCCATCATAAATATAATAGGTTGATTTACACATAATTTGGTATATAAATATTTTTCTCTATATATATTTTCCTCAAATGTTAGGGCTCATTTTAAATTCCATGCATGCCAGCATTAACAGTGTTTAGTGAGATATTAGATGTGCTCAGTTGTTGATATCACCTTCTCAGTTTGAACCCAAAATACTTTTACAAATAACAAATAGAAAGCGTTTCATATTTTAACATTATCTGTTTCAAACAATTTCTCTGAATTCGAATAATCGAACACTAAAATGTAGCTTACATCTCTAATTATAATAAAAGTATATTTTGAATAATTAATATAATTAATGGTGTATAATAAACAACAATTATAATAGTGAGTACTTCGTTTTTAAACTAGAGTACCAAAACACATTCTACGCCTTTTAACTTCGTTTCATCTCATTTACAAACCAGCGCAACAAACAGGTTTTCTTTTTAAAACCTTTCCATCTTAATTACCCTAATTTGTCTTGAACCAGTCGTTAGTGTTTTTTTATTTTTATTAATATTTAACAGCGGATATATCTATGAGTTTGTATTGGCTTGAGCAAACATGAACTACCTTACTCCTTATCACTTTCGACAAGGCGTGTGATAATTATCTACCTCGAGGTAACACCTTCGACTGACCCCCTCAGAGATTAATATTGATGAAAAATCGACGGTGCATAACGTATTCCTCCCCCTCTCTTTTTCGTGATGCGGCCATTATTAGCTCTTCGTACCAACATGGTGGTCTAGCTTGGCGCATGAATACCAAATAAGGAAGACTTTCGTATCAAGATAGCCTCCGAGATTAAAGTTAGCTTAAAAACATCGCTAATTATGTTAATAACACATTAGTTTGATGTTAAAATACTCGTTATATTATGAAGAGGTGAGTATAAAGAGCATTTTAAAAATAAATATGTGGCACAATAGTTTAGTTTTTTTAAATAGCATTTTTGTAGCATTTTAATTTTATTGAGATAGCATTTTGTAGCATCTTGAGGACTTACAAACAAGTTTCAAGGTATTTTTAACTATATTTATTTGTTGTGAAACCATTTGGTCTATCTTGATGAACAAACTTGAGTTATAAAATAAACAATTTTAGGAACTTTCTCAAATATGTTTGTTACATTTTTAAACATTACTCTCATTGATGGTTGATTATTAGTTGTAAGTATAGTTTAAAATACATACATTACACGTTGTTAAAGTCAATATCCTTGCAATAATTATGTTTACACTTTGTATTACTTATCGAAACATATTTCTAAGGATAGGACAATCGATTCCTCAATTCTTTAAATCCCTTGAATCTTATGGTTTTTGAAAGACTCGAGATTCGAAAAATATCACAAAAACTATATTGAATACAACTACGAAGACCTTGACTTGATAAAACCATTTTAATCAATCGGTTAAAGGAATCATATAGACTTGTGTAGTTGTAAGGATAACAAATCACACAAAAAAAGGTATTAATATAATTATCTTACATAAAAAGTAATCTCTTTGTTGTTTATGATGTAATAGACATCGCAAACCAAATAGCATACATACATACATACATACATACACACATACATACATACACACATACATACATACATACATACATACATACATACATACATACAATAAATACATACATACATACACTCATACATACATACATACATACATACATACATACATACATACATACATACATAATCACGCCGTTCTCTCATAGGATAGGCAAGAAACTGTGCATATAGATAAAAAAATCCTCACAATCCATCCTCACTAGCTTTATCCACACTTCCCTATCCTTGCATACTCCCTTCGCTTCAACAACATACACCGAGTCATACATGGTCTTTTATTCTTAAAACTCTTAATGTTTTTCTTTTTCACACATTTGTCTACAACATCTAATCCCGTCTTACATGGCCTACTCCTTCCTTTTGATCCACACACTCTACATACATATATTTCCTACATCACTCGATTTACAATCATCCTCTCAACATGATCAAACAAACGCAATACGTTTCTTTCACATTTATCTACTGAACTAGCTTTCAAACTGCACTCCTTCAGAACCCATTCATTACTGACTCCATCCATACGAGTTTTCCCACGTACAATTCTTAGATATCTCATTCGGTCATTCCCACCACTTTCAACTTGCTCTTGTGTTTCTACTGACAAACTCACACTTCACATCCATAAAACAACTTTGGAGTCAACACACTTTTATATACTGATTACTGCCATCTTTTCCTCTTTTGATACAACTTTACTCTTTGCAATAGTCCACATATATTCAACTAGTCTCCAATATGCACTTACCCGTCTTTCGATTTCAGCATCCATCCTTCCATTTTTAAAGAACATTCTGCCCAAATGCACAAAATCATACACTTGTTCTAACACACTTATACTAAGCTGACAAACCTTTCCTGATCCGTTCCTATAAAAAATATCACCTTAATTTTGGAGACATTTATATGATTCATTCTGCTTGTCACCACATTCAAACGATTTAATGCATTCTGTAAGTCCCTTTTATACTCACCCATTAATGAGGCATCATGTGCATATAGCAGCACTCTCACATCACATTGTCCATTTATACAGCAACCGCGTCCTCACCAGAATCCCTCATTTAATGTCAAATTCAATGTTAAATCATTCGCTGAAAGCCCCATACACCATAACGCACTCTTCACTTCCATTAGACACCGCCATAAATGCATTTAATAACTACGCATCCACGCCATACTGTCTCAGTTGCATAACACACTCCTTTTCACCCGATCGTATGATTACTCCAGAGAAACGAATTCACAATAAACATTGTTCCTTATTGCCATACATTTGCCTGGAATACTCAACGAATAAATTTCTCTATAATTCTAACATTCACTCTTACTGCTTTTGCTTTTGTACAAAGTAACAATGACCTCATTCTTCCAGTCATTAGGAACACTAAAAATCCCAGCACACACATAGAACAACTCACACAATCTAGCAAGTGGTACCATGCCCCCACACTTAATCATTTCACTTGTGATCCCAACTTTTCCAGAAACTTTGCCATTCTTTAACACTTTCACAGCTTTTTTAACACCTCAAGTCGTCACTTCTTTCATTCATCATAACATTTTCCCTATTTTATATTACTTTATCTACGTTATAGCCATGCAATTGCTCAAAATACTCCCTCCATCGCTATCTTATGCTGTTTTCATTCCAGATCATCTTAACACGTCCATTATGAATGCCATAGTTCTTTCCTTGCACCTCCCTGTTTCGTTGTGTTTACCCATTTCAAGAACAGCTTATTTCCTTTAAAATCATACTGCATTCTTTCTCCTTTTAATCGCTTTTGTTGTTTACTTTCCTATATTACTTTTTTTTTTGCATTCATCCTTTTCTCTTTGTATATGTTCTACAACGTTCTGTTTCACTCTTCGTAGCGATCTTTAATTTGTATGCTTCTTTCTTTTCTTTCACAGCTTCTTTCACCTGTTGATTTCACCTTGCATCTTTTTTTAAGTTTCCCACGACAGCAGATCCACACACATTTTTAGCGCACTCAACTACAGCCTCTTTTATTCTGTTCCAAGCATTTTTTATATCATTAGCATTTATTTCGACATTCCATTCAGGCTCTTGTAAGGTTAATTTTTTGCCCAGCAATCTTTCATATTGCACTCTTACACTTTTATCCTGCAACTTTTCCACGTTCACTCTTACTTGCTTAATACTCTTGCACTGCTTCCTCACAAAATTACCACCTAATTCAACTGCTATGATCATTAGGAAGTGATCCATTACACATTCAGCTCCACGCACATCCATAGTTTTCTTTACTAAACTTCTATGTCTTTCATTATACACCAAAAAATCAATCAGCGTTCTCGAATCACCGCTTTGCCATGTGTACAAGTGAATATCGCTGTGCTTAAACAATTTTTTCGAGACAAATAAACCTTTTTATAATCACAAACTTACTGACTCATTACCATTCTCGTCCACCCTGTCATTACCATATCTTCTTAACACTCTCTCTGAATTCTCTCTATGTGTACCCACTCATATTTTAATTACATTTTAAAGAATTTTTCTTTTATTATTAAAATTGTACTTTTTCTCTAAATATTCGAGGAATCGGTTTTGGATTCGAGATTTGAGAGAAAATTTATAATTTGGATTCAAGAAATATAGGATTCAGATTAGAGATATAAAGGATTCAAACCGTCTCTATAATTTCAAAACTCGTCTCTGACTTTATCCATCGAATCAATCAACACATAAATAAATAATTGGTTGCGGTTCCAAGACCATACAGATACAAATAAATTAACACTCTCGACAACCATCTGTTACACTACCAGGTTTTTTTTTGTCACCACGTGTCACTACCCAATCGATTTTAATGCAACCATCTTTATCAAAGTTTTAATGATCTATTTAAAAACCTTCTATAAATACTTTAAATATTTTTAGAGCAATAAACATGTTACGTAAGATCTTTAAAAATGATTATTTTAGACCTAATTTGGTTATCTAAGAGAGGTTTCCTGAATATAACAACAAAATGTTTAAAATAATTAAGTTAAACAAATATATAACACTGTGGTATTTCATAAAAAAAAACTAATGACAACACCAGTGGTGTATTCTGAGAAAATTAATAGGTATTATGTACTCTAAAAGTTGCAGGAAATATTTGTGGGCGGAGGACCCTCAACCACCGTTGTCCAAGAACGTCAAAGGATTATTTCGAGGGAAATATTTGGAGATGTGTGCTTATAGAAAAGTGGTTCTGCTTCTCAGATAATCTGGAAAGACTTTTCAGAAAATCTGGAAGCGCTGGGAAGCAAACCCGGGTCCTCTGGGTCTGTAGCCAGAACCTCTGACCACTATACCACAAAGGCGGTCCTCAAATTGTAATGATATCTACATAGTTAGAAATTTAAGTGAATATTAATGTCGGGGCTAAGAGTAATATGGGCACATTTTTGAAAGCATAAGAGAAACGGATCCTATTCAATTAACCTAATGTAATTAAAAGCACACAGTTAGCAATACTCAAAGCAAAAAATTATAATAAGAGTAAAATGGAGTGGTAGGACCTACATGGATCAAGCGTCCATCAGATCTTGGTGAGAGAGAATCAGGTGGATTCTTCAACTCATGTTGGAATTAAAATTATTTCTCAAAGCCTAACTTAGCTCACACAATACTACTTGGAAACAAACGAGTCTCCCAACTTGAGAATTTATGCTCCGGAAGCTATTTAGATGCATAAACTCTGACTAACATAGGGGAGATTATCTCGAGCTATTAATATTCTATCGCTACGTCATTGGTTTATTGCTAATATATTTACAAATATATTTTGCTGTAAGCAGGGGTGTATCCAAGGGGGAGAGGGGCAAACAGGGAATATACCCCTCCCCAACACCACAAATAATTTTAATATAAATTTAAATAATATGAAGTATAATTAAAATATTTAGCATTGAAGATGTGTCGAATGTATAGGTTACATTTTAAGACCAGGCTTTTGACTTAAGCCTAGTATTCAAAAGGTTTACCGTTACACACACAAAATTTACAATTGAAAAACAAATAATAGCTTCGATGCCATTTGCATTATTTAAATCTCTTAATTATTATAAAACTACTCCAATTAATTTCTAAAAGCATTTAATATTCATAATTATTCTCGACCTTCGGGGTTTAAGGGGCTGTGCAACCCCAAACCCGCTCTCTGCATCAAAATTTCATTCTTGCTACAGCCTTGAGTGAATACCTCCCCCAAAGTAAATGGCTGGGTGCGCCACTGATTAAGTAAGTTATATATTTGACTTTACCTTTTCCTTCTAAATCATCTTGAAATTGTGAAATTACAATCCTGACTTTTAGGATTCTTTGATGTATAATAATTATTAGTATATACAATCACAATGACTAATAAGTCGTTAATGTAAGACAAAAACTAAAAGAACACTATTAAAACTCTGCGCATCCTTTCTACTATAGTAAAACAAGAACTACCATCAACTACGGTTAAAGTATCCCCGTCACCCCCTCCCCCTTTCTTCACTCTACCAGTGCTGAAATGCCTAAATTTGAAAGAGTGGTTAAATGTGTTTGCCAAATACATGATAATGTATGTGACTAGAATGCCTAAATATAGCTCAATGTATTTAATTGGTGTATAACTAAAAGCTTGTTACGTATATTAACTATTATTTTACAATTAATTTTATATATATTTTATGTAATTTTACTTAAACTCTACTAAGTTATCTTAATAAATAAACATTCTTATCTTGAATCTTTTTTCAATATTTCGCACAATACTTTGCTTGCTACACATGAGCAGCATGACCTGGGGTGTAAAAACCCGAGCTCATTGGCCAATGACTTGTGGGCGAGCGGAAAGGAATGTGTTGCATCCCCCTAAACATTGGGCAAGGTCATTAGAGTCGCCTTAGCTTGCCTTGCGGTTTTCAAGCAGCAGGCCTTGGGTTTCCTATTGTGTTAAGTAGAGCATTTTGGAATAAGAAATACTTAAAACACAGTATTCTTGTAATATGAACTAATATTAGTTTTAAAATTAATAATTCATTACAGGTATATTTATTAACAATTTAAACATTAGTATTTATACAGTTAGCACAGACAACATTGAATTTAAAAAACCAGTTCATATCATTATGGGTATGCGGCGCAGGACTAGAATACCCGGAGAATACGCCTCTGGAAAGCACTGTTTTTTAAATCAATGAGTTTCCTGAACGTAGCATAAATGAGCGATGATTACAGTTTGATTTATAGATTGTATGAGAGTACTTCACGCCAACTAACCTAATTGCAGGCAACGAGCTTTACGACCATAAGAGTGTTTCACACGTATGCCCACATATCTGTGATAATTACACGTTTTGTAAAAAAAAAAAAGTCTCAGTATGTGATGGGGTGTTGCGCCCGCCCCCCTTACTTCCCTCTAGACCCCTCTCCCCCTCAGTCTGTGTTCATTTGTCTNTGGGGTGTTGCGCCCGCCCCCCTTACTTCCCTCTAGACCCCTCTCCCCCTCAGTCTGTGTTCATTTGTCTTCCACTTAGCGGCGTGTCTTCTTGACGATGATGCGTGGAGAGACGCACCTTCGTGGCCCCACTTAGGATCCTCAACAGTTTCAACGATTCGCACGGACATTTAAGGTGGGATGGAAAAGAACTAAAGTTATACTCCACATTTTTTCAGTTTTTTTTATGGCAAAATATATCTTTTAGCTAAAGTAAATAAAAATTTTTCTTTGGTAGACAAAATTTAGTTTAATTTTCTACACGTAGTAATTTCAACATTTCTTGAATATCTGCCATGAGCATTGTATAGTTTGTCCAGTAGTTTTTCTCATCTGTTAACCATTTTTTTGTTTAAATTAAGTGATGTCCGTGACAAATATTCAAGAGCTGTTGAAATTACAATATACTGATTTATTTTTAGCACAGCGTCTTACTAACCGTTCGGGTTATACGCTTATGTACTAATTACACTAATGGTTTTAGGGATTAGGAAGGCTATATTAATAAGAAGTGTGCCCACATTTGTGTGGAGGGGGAGTGGAAAACCATGTTTGATAAACCACCCTGAGTACACTCGACCGAGATTCGAACCTCGATCTCCCTGTTACCAGCAGTATGAGTCTACTGCGGGAGTAACGCGTTAGACCACACGGCCAACGAAGCGGGTTATAAAAAATTAAACTAAACATTATCTTCAGAATATGATTATCGTCTATGCCTTAATGTTCTTACGAATGGATATTTTAATTACCTTTTGTAAAAAACAAACATGTTTATTAAGGTCAAAATGATAGAATGTCACTATATTATTAGTTTTATTGTAGGTATTGATAATATCTATCAAAAGTGACAGCTAGAGATCATACGACGTTGACGTATGAATACGTGAAAGTAGATATAATAACTCTTTCTATCTGTCAGATAAGGTTCATCCTATGAAAATTTGGTCATTTAAAGCAATATATTACCTACTATTAGGAGTAGCTGGCTTTGTCTGAGATAGCAATTTTCTTTGCTTCAAAAAGACAGAAAAAATCTCTTCATTTGATTTCTTATAATCCATTTTTTAATAATTTAAAATAAATCTACATAAAAACTCAAAATTCCAGCTTCAAGCTGCCCATGTTTGTGTACAGGAGCTACTAATTTTAAAATGTTAGTCCTGTAAGTGCGGTAGATATCACCAAATGCTCATGACAGACAGACAGACAGACAGACCATAAAACTCTTCATTTTATTAATATAGATTTCGGTAGTAAAACTTAATTATTTGACATAAAAAGTGCAAAAATACTTTTCTTAACTCACATTAGTATTCTGTTTTTTTTATAATTACTGTCATGCTTAAATAAAAAATTAGCCTTCTTCAGTGCCCGCATGGTCTAAGGCGTCTCTCTTGTGCTAAGCTATACTGCCAACGACAAGGAGATCGGGGTTCTAATCCTGGTCGGGTGTACTGAGGGTGGTTTTCTCAAAATGATTTTCCACTATTTCTCCACGTAAATGTGGGTACATTTAATATAAAATCAACCTTATTCATCCTTAACTCACTAGCGTAATTAGTACATATATGTAGGATAGCCCAAACAAGTAGTGGTGCTAAAAAAGAAGAAGAAAATAGGTTTATTTTTTGTTTTTGAGGACATTTTCTAGCTGAATAATTTTACTAAACTCACAACTGCTTCACTGATCTCAATTTGACTGTTACCAGGTGAATAATACATAAAATCACTCTCCGATTGGATTTCCTGTTAGATCGTAATCGCTCCTCTACCTGTCTGTGCTTAATGTACGCGACATATAAAAACACCTCTACCTCTCTGCGCTTAGTGTACGCGACATATAAAAACACCTCTACCTGTCTGTGCTTAATGTACGCGACATATAAAAACACCTCTACCTGTCTGTGCTTAATGTACGCGACATATAAAAACACCTCTACCTGTCTGTGCTTAGTGTACGCGACATATAAAAACACCTCTACCTCTCTGCGCTTAATGTACGCGACATATAAAAACACCTCTACCTGTCTGTGCTTAGTGTACGCGACATATAAAAACACCTCTACCTCTCTGTGCTTAATGTACGCGACATATAAAAACACCTCTACCTGTCTGTGCTTAGTGTACGCGACATATTAAAACACCTCTACCTGTCTGCGCTTAGTGTACGTGACATATTAAAACACCTAGTGTACGCGACATATTAAAACACCTCTACCTGTCTGCGCTTAGTGTACGTGACATATTAAAACACCTCATACCTGTCTGTGCTTAGTGTACGCGACATATTAAAACTCTTCTACCTGACTATGCACCTTGCCCGAAGCAACAGGAGGCCCGCCCGTGGGTGCTTATTTATAGTTTGACCCGGCCTCTAGTAATTACCGCCATGGTATAATACCCACTCCCAATGGAAACCCCCACCACACGTCCCAGCCCAACTGAAGGGACCGACATGTGTGAGGAAGATTCACACGGTCTCTTCACGCTCCAGTTGACGGAACATTGACTAATGGCGCCAGTGTTAGGGTGCATTGGGACGCCACGCCCCCAAAATGGAGATGACAACCGTATTCGCGCATAGAAGTAGCGCATCGCTGATGATCTGTTTCACCAGAGGTGGAGTTTGGCTCGACGTGGTAGAGAGGATAAAAACAGCACCCAAGTCTCGTCCGTGAGCGTGACCAATCAGCCGTATTTTTTGGTTTCTAATTTATACAGGGTGGGGCGGAAGCAATTAGACGATCCATGCTGAGGAAAGTGATGGACAACGTAATCTGAGGTTTACCTGACTTCCGGTGGAGCTCACCTGAGTGACATTATCTTAAAAAAGTGAAAAAGTGTATTATGTAGTTTGCTTTTACTAAGCAAGTGAATATTTAATTATTATCTTATTAATCGTCTAATGGTTTCGGCCTCACCTGTAGTGTATATCTCAAAAACTACATTTTTAGTACCGCGTCTTACTATCCGTTCGGGTTATAAACTTATGTACTAATTACTCTAGGGATTAGGAAGGTTATATTTAGAGCATTTGCGCGGATAGAAAGAGAGAGAGTGTGTGTGGAAACCCATATTGGTAAGAAAATCTCCCTCAGTACACCCAACCAAGATTCAAACCTCGATTTCCTCGTCACAGGCGGTCTAATCCACTGCGAGAGTATCTTTAGACTATGCGGCCACCGAAGTGGGTTATCCCAAAAACGCTTTTACTTTCTCAAATTGTAATCGTGAAAATTTTCAGGCTCGTTATTGGGATGAATATTTATGTTTTATATGACCCTCAACTAAAAAAAGTTGATTTTATAATTCTGTCTCTTCCCAGGTCTGCCTAACTGTTGCTGTCCACGTATCTGGAATGATTTAATGGATTTTGTTCAAACTTGATACTTATATCCTACGGATATAGCAAAGGAAGGCTTTTTTGATTTTGAAGCTAGCCCTTAAATAGCTGCAATGATTTTGTTAAAATATTGTTTGTTCCAGTAGTATTAGGAGAAATCCCTTTGCTGCAATTACTCTCCAGACGACAAAGAGATAGATAGTTCGCTATAAACTTTAAAATAGTGCAAGAAATCCACAACTTCATTGATGAGATTATTTAAATTTGTAAAAATATTCTTATTATTGCGATATTAGGAGCTATTGTTTGGGAAATAGTTTTGAGAAGGGTACGCGACTGGTCGTAGTTTGAGGAACACCGGACAATCGACAACAACACTGTCAAGAATAGACGTGGGATGGGTGATTTTGGTTCTGTTCCGACAAGCTAAGGTTCGACTCTGGATTGATATCCTATAAATTTGTATAGTTTAGGAATAAATATTTATTACGTTTCAAAATCTTAAGGGACAGCTGCAGATCACATGATTTAACATATGAATGTATGAATATGGTTTTAATTTTTTTTTAACTGTCAGATATTGTTTTTCCAATTAAACTTCTACTAAATCCGAATAGGCATAGTAAGAATCTTAAACTGATTTTTACATATTAATTTTTTAATTTATGTGCCCTGAATGGGTTACTTTTGATAGATGGTGACCATTTTAACAACTATACTATAGTATACGTTAAATAATTAAAAAATGACACTTGGACAAGACAAGGGACCTTTGGCTCAGTAGGCCTACGCCAATACTCTGACCGCTGATCTATCCAGGAGTCATCTCGTGCCCAGGGTAATTCTTCACTCATATTCTAAGACAGATTCTGTGATGGACGTGCGGAAATACTCAATTACACATGAGCAATCTATCAAATAACGCAGCCACACGTATATCACAGTTTCTGCCTCCAAATACGAGCGAAGAATGAACCCGAGCACAGACTGATTCCTGGATAGTTCCGTGTAAAGAGCATTGGCTTACTAAGCCGAAGGTCCCGGGTTCGATTGTCGTGTCCAGGTGTAATGTTTCAATTTAAAGAATAGGCTATTAATCCCCTATTTTACTTAGATGCAGCTAAAATCGAATAACTTTAGTAGCTTGGATATTCAATCCATCATAACTGTAATATATTATTATTATTATTATTATTATTATTATTATCATCATCATCATCATCATCACCGCGTCTTACTACCCGTTTGGTTATACACACTTACGCTAATGTGTAATGGTAGGGTGATTGTGAGATGAAATGGAGGACCTACAGTTTAACGTGGAATCCGAACACACAAGTTGTGATTAATACACGTCTTGTCAGAGGTGAAGGAAGGGTTTGGCAATCAGATAAATCTGTGCCGGGACCGAGGGTTGAAACCGTAGTATAGATTTGGGGATCTGTTTATGTTAGTTTTATGCAACACGTTTTACTACTCATTCAGGCTATCCGCATATTTATGAAAGTTGGGTAAGTCTAAGAAAAAGAATTTTAGCGGAACTATACACGTATTTACGTGGAGTGAGGATATAAATTTATTTAAGAAAAAAAAACCCACCCTCAATATACAGGGATCCAAACCTGGTTCAAGCCTATATCAGCAAACAACACTAGACGAGATATACATCTCAGACCACGTGTCCACCTATTTATTAGTGTTATTTTTATAAATACTCTAAATAGTTCTTCCTATGAAATTATGTCTATACAAATTTGTAAAAAAACAAAAAAAAAACACGTTTTAGTGATGACAAGCGCGTTGAAGATTATCCATCTTGTATGTACTGTACAAAACACAGTAATTTCACGAATGGAACGTGCTTAATATCTGTGCTGTTTCCTATCCTGAACCGAGACTAATATATGTGATTTGTTTCTGTGACTCACCAGCCTTCATTGCTTGTTTGGTTAGGTTTATGTCGGAGTCTTCACAGTGTTGCCAACATAAAAAGTACACTCGTTTATAAAACTTGCTGAAGTAGGTTTTCGGTAGGAATAATTTTTTACAAAATACAAACATACTTTTTCGCAGTCCATAATTAATTGCAGATTACGTCTATACTATATATTTTTAGCACAACATCTCGCAACCTATTCAGGTTATATACATATGTGCAAATTACGCTAAGGAATTAGGGATGAGGACGGTCATATTTAGAAGAAGTGAACATTCATTTTTATGGAGGGAAAGTGGGGAAACTATTTAAGTAAAAAAACACTCTAAGTACATCCGACCGGGATTCGAACCCCGATCTCTCCATCAACTGCATTTTAGGTTTTTGTGAGAGTTACGCCTTAGACCACGTGGCCACAGAAGCAGGTGATTATTATTTCGTTACTGTTATTGTATAAGTATCTAATAAAAGTGATAACTGGAGATCGAATTACTTGACGTATTAATACATTAAAAATAATGTTCTTGCAAGTTAAATTGGCCCGTAGTTAAATGATAGACTGTATTTTATGTGCGCTAGTAAATCTTATAAGGCCGCGATAGACGATACATTTAAAAAATAAATTAACATGTCTACAGTAGCCCAGTGGCTTCTTTGGTGCTGACTGACAGTTTACAGCTGACTTCTGACAGTCAACAGTTAGGTATATACCTAAATTTTGACTGTCAGAAGTGACAGCTGCTAAACACATGTTTTTTGCAGTTCATATGGTTCGACGTAGGAATATATAATTTGTTCTGGTAGCTTTTCTAAGCCGTCACCTGTCAGCTGTGAGCTGTCAGTCAGCACCAAAGAAGCCATGGGGCTACTGTAGTTAATATGATTGAAGATTGAGTTCATTTTATCTAGGTGGTTGATATCAACATATTTTGTTGAATATTTGTCATGAGTATAGCAGCACTAGGTGTCAAACTTTTTATATGAAGGGAAAAAGTTGTCATTAAATTCCAGGACACCCTTGACAGATATTCAACACACGTTGAGATTACCACGATTGTGAAGAAAATTAAACTCTATGTTTCTAATAGCATAACATTTTATTTATTGTGGCCATAAAAAGTTTTGCTATAAAAACTACAAAAACCCTAACCTTTTCTCGCAACCCCTACAATCCCACCTTAACTGGGGATAGAGTAAGAGATTGGAGAGATCAAGGGGTTGCGAGCAGGAAGTGGGAAAAGGGAGAGGGGGGTCTAATTGGAAGGAGTAGAAGTGGGGGGTCGATAGGAAAAAGGAGGGCCAAGGGATAAGAGGGTAGTCAAACTGGTGTCCCGACAAATGGTACCAGCGACATTTCATACCACTCGATTTTCCGCGACATTTCGTACCACTCCGGGGGATGGCTACCTGAGAAGGGTCTAATAATGACTTCAAAATATTTACGACGATACAAATGGTACCACTTCTATCTATTTAACCTAAAAAAAAAATAGCTAATATGTACAAGCAAGGCTTATTACTTGATAATATATAGCTGTGAGAACGTCAAAATTGGTGACCTGGTGGTCTAGGGGTAAGGTGTCAGACTTCTGTTCTGAGGGTCCGGGGTTCAATCCTCGGTCCCGGCACAGATTTAT